>BLSH010423332.1:818779-832288 GCA_018402905.1 Glandirana rugosa | reverse complement strand
CCCAATCCCCGATTGTGGGGATTTTCTTTTGTTTCCAGAGGACGGGGATACACAGCCTTGCAGCGTTTATCATGTGCATTACCAAAGATTTCTTGTAGGAACTTTTCATGTGTGTGGAAAAGTGGATGAGAAATTGTTGATCAGTAAATTCAATTTGTTGCGAGGTAACTTTACGGATGACGTCATGGATAGTTGCCCAGTAGGGAACTATTAGGGGACACTCCCACCAGATGTGGATCATCGTTCCAGGATGGGAGCCACATCTCCAACAAGTGTCTGGGATTTTGGGTGATATTAGGTGTAGTATATGAGGGGTTCTGTACCAGTGTGTAAGAACCTTGTAATTGTGTTCCTGGGTTGACACATTGAGAGTGCCCCTCAGGGCTGTTGAGCAGGCCATTTTCCATTGTTCTGGTGTAAGGTCTTGCCTGTTTGGGGAGGCCCAAGCCTTGATTATTGGGTTTAGAGATTTTGAGTCGGAAAAGGAAAGAAGGGCATAAATAGTTGCTATCAAGTGTTTCTGGGGGGGGCCTAGGCACAATTTCTCAAAATTCGTCATTGGCCTCGATACGGCTGATTTAATTGTTGAGCTAGTTAGATAGTGGCGGATCTGAAAGTAGGGCCACTGCGCTATTTTGGGGGAGTCGTGTGTTTTCGAAAGGATATCGCTAGGTATGAACTTGCCATTGCGAAAGAAGTGGGTAGCTTTTAGATTCAAGATTTCATTGGGAAGAGGAAAATTGTTATCTCGGCTAGGAGGAAAGTCAACATTGTCCTTTATGGGAGTTAATGGCCCAGGTATGGAGAAAAGCTTAAGATTTTTGGAGATGGATTGCATGGCAAGTAGGATGGGGGAGATTAGTGGGTGGTCTTTAGTTTTTAGGAGTTGAAACCCCCCCCTAGACCAAGCCATATTGCAGAATTGGGCTCCTAATACTCGGTTTTCGAGGTCAACCCAATCTTTTGAGTAGGAGTGTATGTGGTGATCTGTTAGCCTTGTCAGGAGCGTAGCTTGGTGATATTTTCTGAAGTTTGGCAAACCGATACCACCCTCACTTTTTGGGGCTGAGAGTCGGGTAAGACTGATTCTGGGTGGAGATTTCATCCAAATAAAGGAGCTAATCTTCGCGTTCAAAGTCCGAAAGAATGAGTTGGGCAGGGTCATTGGGATAGCTTGGGCCAGATATAGGAATCTCGGGAGAGCAGTCATCTTTAGGGAGGCCGCTCTTCCAAACCATGAAAGTCCCAGGCCCGACCAGTTCTCTAGGTCGCTGGTGCACTTTTGTAAAAAAGGGTGGAAGTTTAGATCATAGAGGTCTCTTAGCTTGGCTGGGAGTTTAATTCCTAAATAGGGAATTTCAGATGTACGCCATTCAAACGGGGAAGAATCAGCACAAGCTTGATATGTAGAGTTAGACAAGGATACATTCAAGGCATGAGATTTTTTAAGATTAATTTTAAAATTGGAGAGTTTACCGAATCTTTCGAATTCTCTCATAACATTTGGAATGGTTATCAGGGGTTTGGTGAGAAATAATAAGATGTCGTCAGCAAACGCCGCACATTTAAATTCTTTATCTTTGATTGGGATGCCTGAGATATCAAGATTTGCATCAATACGCCTCAGTAAAGGGTCAATCGTAAGGATAAAGATGATGGGGGACAGGGGACAACCCTGTCTCGTTCCGTTTCTGACCTGGAAGGCGTCCGACAGGCAGCCGTTGACTCTAACTCTGGCGCTGGGATTTGAATATAGACTAAGAATGCTAGTTGTCATGAATTCACCCAGTCCTAGATTCCTTAGAACACTTGCCATAAAGTCCCAGGCCACTCTGTCGAACGCCTTCTCAGCGTCAGTGGATAAAAAAAATCCCTCTCGGTGGGTTGTGTTGAGCCAATAATTGAGATTAATAGCTTTAATTATGTTATCCCGCGCTTCCCTGCCAGGGACAAAGCCGGCCTGGTCCCTCGAGATCAGCGTGTGTAGGAGGGGTTGAAGTCTGCTCGCCAGTATCTTTGCAAAAATCTTAATGTCTGAATTGAGAAGAGAAATGGGGCGGTAATTCTCGGGTAAGGAGTGGTCTTTACCGGGTTTCGGAATGACCGATATATGGGCCTCAAGGAGCTCTCTTGGGGGAGTTGGGGTCTTAGCTAATGAGTTGAAGGTTTTAACAAAGTGGGGGGCCAGCGTATCCGGGAATGTTCTGTAGTATAGGTTGGGAAAACCATCTGGGCCTGGGCATTTGCCAGGTTTCAGTGTTTTAATGGTATCAAGGAATTCCTGCGTAGTAATGGGTCTTTCTAGAGCTTCAATATCCCCAGCAGCTAATTTAGGGATATTAGTCTCTTCCAAGTAATTTCTGATGTCTGAAAAATGGAGCTGATCAATCTTACTGGAAGAGTTGTTGATTGGAAGGTTGTAGAGTCTGGAATAGTACTCAGCAAAAGTTTTGGCTATTTCTCTGTTGATGATCCTCTTATGGCCCGCGCTGTCAAGCAAGAAGGGGACATTGGATTGCGTCTTTCTACCCTGGAGGAGTCTCGCCAGCAACTTGCCATTTTTGTTGGCGTGTTCGTAGAAGAGTTTGGAGGTGAGGACATATTTTTTCCGTATCTGTACATGTAGCTCATCCAGTAGGGTTTTCCTCGCCTGAGTGAGCTCCTCCAGGGTGGAAGTGGCTTGAGAGCATTTATGTGTGGCTTCCAACCTACGGATGCGTGCCATAAGGTTATCTACTTTGGCTTGTTTAAGTTTTTTGAGATGGGTAGAAAGGGAGATGCATTTACCCCGCATGGTGCACTTGTGGGCCATCCACACGCTGAGCTGAGAGGCATCGGTCTGGGAATTGAGGTTAAAGTATGTGTCCAGTTCTTTTTTTAGTTGGGCTTTGTAATTGGGGTCTGAGAGCAAAACTTTCACCCTATTTAAGAAAAGGATGATACTTATCTTCCTGACTTATTCACCTGACATTCCCTCTACCTATTTTACCTAAATTCACCTGGTTTGAGCTGCAAAATAATTTAAACTTATATTGAAAGTGCAATGATTTGCTTGAAGAATGCTGAACCTGTCACCAGTACTGAGCCTGTGTTTTTATCCAGCCATAGATTCACAGCAGGATTGGGGGACCGTACAGGTGCCTTCTGGCACCTACAATACATAGATGCTGGTGGGGTTTTCTGCTTTGCTACTTTTCAGTGAAGCTTAACCTAGTCTAGTCTCTTTTTGATTGTTGAAACTGTAGTCTTTTTACCACTGTATGCATTGTATGAAGTTTATCAGTAATCTATTGGTATAGCTGCACAACTAAAAAAGTGTTTTTAAGCCCAACTGCAGAAAAAGTAGAAGTCCTCCCTTAGGTTAGGTTCTCACATCTGCGGATGGGGAACGCATGCAACGCAAGCCGGTGTAAGCTTCCATGGGACCATGTGGAAATGCTTGGGGGATGGCGGCAGACATGGTGGCGTTGCTGTCACGCCGTCTGTTTTCTGGGTAGCAGGTGACACTGGCACTGTAGAGGTGGACAAAGAGGCCGAGGCAGCAGCACAAGAGGAAGCAGGAGGAGCCAGAGACCTTTCTTGGATTTTGAGGTGCTTATTCCACTGCAGCTCATGCTTTGCATGTAGATGCCTGGTCATGCAGGTTGTGCTCAGGTTTAGAACATTTATGCCTCGCTTCAGGCTCTGATTGCACAGCATTCAAACCACTCGTGTCTTGTCGTCAGCAAATTGTCTAAAGAACTGTCACGCCAGGGAACTCCTTTGAGCTGCCTTTGGTGTGCTAGGTCCCTGGGTGTGGTGGGTAGTAGCAGATGTGCTGTCTTGGGGACGGTCGCTCCACTTTTGCAACCTGCTTCCTCTTTTGCTGTGCTGGTGCCTCTGTGCCACCACCACCTCTTCCTCCAAACTGCACACGTCACTCGCATGACCTTCATTCCATGTGGCGTCTAGGACCTCATCATCCTCCACATCATCTTCCACCCACTCTTCACCACTGCCCTCCTTGTCAGTCTGCACACTGTAGAAATCCACAGCAGTTGGCCCCTGTGTTTCGTCATCATCAGAGACATGCTGCGCTGGTGTTTCCATGTCCTCATCCTGAAACAGAATTGGTTGGGCATCGATGCACTCAATGTCTTCCACTTCTGGGGCAGGGCTACGTGGATGGCCCACGGAATGCACACCAGCAGAGTCATCAAAAAGCATAAGAGACTACTGCATCACATTTAAGCTCAGACTGCTTGGCTGATTTACAAGGGGCTGAGGGGAAAGACAGATGGCCATGGGGTTCAGGTGCCAACTCTGAGCTTTCAGCAAGGGACCGGGTGGGAGACAATGTGAAGGAACTGGAGGCATTGTCAGCCACCCAATCTACTATCGCCTGTACTTGTTCTGGCCTCACCATTCGTTGAGCGGCATTCAGGCCTACCATATAACGTTTAAGGTTCTGCCGGCTACTCGCACCTGAAGAAGGTGTTTCACCTGTGCATGTAGCTGGCACAGATTGACCACGTCCTCTCCTTGCAACAGGAGCTTCACCAACACCACCAACACCAGCAGCACCACGACCGCGTCCCTTATTTGACGCTCTCCTCATTCTGGACGCAAATGTACTATTTAGCACATATTTATATTATTTTTTAAGCCGGCAATGTGCAATTTTGTGGAAGAAATGCACAGCAAGGTGCAAATGTACTATGTAGCATTATTTATTAATAATAAAAAAAAATAATAAATTATTACTCTTTTTTTTTTAAACCAGCAATGTAGACGCACTTTTTATTTTTGTCCAAGAAATGCACCGCTGGCCGCAAATGTAGTATTTAGAATATTTTTTTTTAAAACCAGCAGTGTAGATGCATTTTTATTTTTGTGCAAGAAATGCACAGCAAGGTGCAAATGTACTATGTAGCACTATTTATTAATAATAAAAAAATAATAATAAATTATTATTTTTTTTTTTTAAACTTGCAACGTAGACACACTTTTTATTTTTGTGCAAGAAATGCACCACTGGCTGCAAATGTAGTATTTAGAATATTTTTTTTTTAAAGCAGCAATGTAGACGCACTTTTTATTTTTGTGCCAGAAATGCACCGCTGGCTGCAAATGTAGTATTTAGAAAATTTTTGTTTTTTTTAAACCAGCAATGTAGACGCACTTTTTATTTTTGTGCAAGAAATGCACCGCTGGCCACAAATGTAGTATTTAGAATATTTTTTTAACCAGCAATGTAGACACACTTTTTATTTTTGTGCAAGAAATGCACAGCAAGGTGCAAATGTACAATGTAGCACTATTTATTAATAATAAAAAAAAGAAGAATAAATTATTACTCTTTTTTTTTGTTAAACCAGCAATGTAGACGCACTTTTTATTTTTGTGCAAGAAATGCACCACTGGCCGCAAATGTAGTATTTAGAATATTTTTTTTTTAAAACCAGCAATGTAGACGCACTTTTTATTTTTGTGCAAGAAATGCGCCGCAAATGTAGTATTTAAAATATATTTTTTTTAAACCAGCAATGTAGACACACTTTTTATTTTTGTGCAAGAAATGCACCGCTGGCCACAAATGTAGTATTTAGAATATTTTTTTTTAAACCAGCAATGTAGACGCACTTTTTATTTTTGTGCAAGAAATGCACAGCAAGGTGCAAATGTACTATGTAGCACTATTTATGAATAATAAAAAAAAAGAAGAATAAATTATTACTCTTTTTTTTTGTTAAACCAGCAATGTAGACACACTTTTTATTTTTGTGCAAGAAATGCACCACTGGCCGCAAATGTAGTATTTAGAATATTTTTTTTTTAAAACCAGCACTGTAGATGCACTTTTTATTTTTGTGCAAGAAATGTACTGCTGGCCGCAAATGTAGTATTTAGAATATATATATTTTTTAAACCAGCAATGTAGACGCACTTTTTCATTTTGTGCAAGAAATGCCCCGCTGGTCGCAAATGTAATATTTTGCACAAAAAAAAAATGTTTTTAATTTGTCTAAGTGCAATGTAAAAGCAGTATTTAAATATGCCAAAATGTTGCCAACTGAACTAACAGAACATGATTAAAGTAGTGTCCCTGACACACAAGCAGTTGCAAGTGCACTGCAATTGCAAAAATGGCTGCAAACGCCCACCTAACAAACAGAAAAATTGCTTAGGTTTTATATGAGGCACTTTGCTTAGCAAACAAAATATACTCTAGCAAACAAAAATCTCCTCTAGCACCCACCCACCAATAAATCGCTGTTTTTAACAGATTTTCTAAAGCTAATATGTCCCTCACAGCAGCAGCAGCATCCTCTCCCTACACTAGTATGAGATGATGTGACATGCAGCACTACGTGACTCCAGCTTATATAGAGGCTGGATGCACTGGCCAATCACAGCCATGCCTACTAATGGTGATGGCTTCTAAGGGCAAACGAGTGAAACGCTTGTTGATTGGCTGCCCTGCAGCTATTCAAAAGGCGCAAAAAAATACCCGAACCCGGGCTTTTTCTCAAATGTCCGGGTTCGGGACACGGACACCCTAAAGTCCGGTACAAACCCGAATTTTACAGTTCGGGTTCGCTCAACTCTAGTGGGGAGTTTTAATAAGAGAGAGTCCGCTTCCAAGGCCTTTATCAGCGTGTTATGTTTTGAGCTTAACCTCATAATTTGCCCATTGGTGCTCAATTCCCATAGATGTTGTATTTGTGCTGCTAGGAAGTAACACCATGGGTGTGGGACTGCCAGGCCTCCCTATCTTTAGGTAGCTGTAATGTATGTAATCGAACCCTTGGTCATTTGTTCTTTCATATTAGTTCTCTAAATATGGTATCTAGTTTTAAAAACAATTGCTTGTTTTTCCATACTGGGGAGTTATGCAACGCATACATTGTGGCATCCAGATCATTTTTATTAAATTGCATCTCCCTACCATTGACAGGGGTAGCTGACGCCATACCTTCCTTTTACTTTTAAACTTGTTTAACAGTGGAATAATGTTGTAGCTAATATAATCTCTTGGATTTGTAGTTATGTATATTTCTAAATATTTGATTTTATCAGTTATTTTCAGCTCGGCTGCTTCCTGCGGCAGTTCTGATCTCATGGGGCCAACCAGCAATAGCATGGATTTTTCCCAATTGATTTTTAACCCAGATATCCATATAAATGTATTAATTGTATCCAATGCTGCCAACAGGGAATGTTAAATAGCCAAAACTAATCATACATCATTGGCATATAGGGCCAACTTCTCTTCCCCTGTTCTCCTATGAAACCCCTGAATATTATTTGACCATCTTATAGCTAATGCAAGTGGTTCCATAGCCAACGGGAACAGCAGGGGTGATAGAGGGCACTCCTGACTTGTCCCACGCATCAGGGAGAATGTCTCTGAGCATCTATTATTAATTTTAACTTTCGCCCTGGGTTTGTTATATAGAAGCCTGACCCATCTAGTAAAATTAGGACCAAATTGGAATGAAGTCAAGGGCTGCTACAAATAGTTCCATTCAAGACAATCAAAGGCCTTGGCTGCATCCAAAGATAATATTGCCCTTGAGCCTTTGTTTATCGTCTGGGTTTGTATATTTAAAAAGACTCTCCTTATATTCATGCTTGTTGAGCAATTAGGGATAAACCCTGCCTGGTCCGGTTGTACAATTCTCAGGGCTACTCTCTGTAGTCTACCCGCAAGGATCTTTGCCAAGATTTTTATATCTGTACAGAGTAGCACTATTGGCAGGTAGGATGCAGGACTAAGCGGGTCCTTGCCCTCCTTTGGTAAAATGATAATAGTTTATTTGCTCATAGATAGGGATAGTTCACCTGTCTCTGTTGCCTCATTGAATGTTTTTAGCAGCTCTGTGAGTAATATATACCCATATCTCTTGTATACTTCCACTGGGAGGCCTTCTGGTCCTGGTGATTTTTGGTTGGGTAAGGCTAGTGCCTCCGGTTTTAGCTCCTCCAACCCTATAGGGGCATCCAAGATCCCCCTTTTCTCATCTGTTAAAACTGGAACCGTCATGTCTCTAAAAAATCTTTGCTTCTCCTCCTCCCCCCCCGGTACCCTGGGAACTATACAATCCCTCGTAGTATTCTTTAAAGATATCTAGGATTTCTGATAGATGTGTCATAGTTTTCCCTTTCCTTAATGGGTGAGATGTCTATATGTGAGGTATTTGCCCTCGCTAATCGTGCCAACAAGCTTCTTGCCCTTTCACCTTCTGCAAAGTTATTTTGTTTTAAGAAGAGATGTCTGTCCTCTGCCTTTAATAAGAGTAGTTCCCTGTATTCTTGTTGTGCTTTTACCCAACTCTGGAACGACTCTGGAGTTGGAGTATCAAGATATTGCCTTTCTTTGCTTGCCACTTTATTCAATTCTGAGTATCTCTTATTCTCTTGTCTGTTTCTTTGCCTTTTGCCTTTGTATTAGTAGCCCCCTAAGATAGGCTTTAAGGGCATCCCAAACAACCCCCACTGAGGCTGTACCATTGTTAATATTCAAACTTGGGGAACCACATGAAGGAAAAAGGAACATGGACTTTCTCTATACCAATGGATAACAAGTCAGGTATTATAAAAATAGATTAATTTATTCATCAATTAACAGAAATAACACATATAGACATACTGATTAAATAAGATATTGACTCCTATGAGAGGTGTGTCTCCTTTCTGTGCTTTCTGTGGTCAAGATTTTTTTACAAACATTTTTATCCCTCCATCCCTCATATTCCCCCTCCTCCCTCCCCCTCCATCCACAGTGGTACGTGCTTTACTAATATATTCTTACTATTATGTTTATCCTTCCATCCTTCCTCCCACCTTTCAACAGTGTGAAAAAAAAAAAATTAAAACAGACCAAAACAGCAACAACATAGTCGGTCAAAAAAACTCTTAGCTTAATAATAAAGTTTTGAAACTCACAAAGAAATACCCCAAAAAAACAGAAAAAACATCTGTGTTCCCCCTCTTGCATTCTTCACACCAGGTCCATTCTGGACCCATCTCTGGGACCTTAATGGTGAACTCCTCCTGCGGAAGCTGTATCCCACCCCCGCCACACAAGAGGGGGGACACAGCGCCCGTTAACCTCTCTTTCACCTTCCCCTCCTCCACGGCGCCCCCTCCACCAGTCAAAGGACCCCTTTCCTTGGCATTACTGTTTACTCAATATTCTCTTCTGGTGTTTTTCCACCCATGTCATGGCCTCTTCTGGGGTGTTAAAGAAAAAGGTCTCCCAGAGTGCCACTACCTGTAATTTTGAGGGGTAGAACATAGCATAGGGAACTTTCATATGTTGCAGCTTTTTTTTGACTTACATAAATTTAGCCCTTTTCCTTTGTATTTCCGGGGAAAAGTCTGGGAAGAACAAAACTCTGGCTCCATTATAGAATATCTCCTTCCTCTCTCTCACCCTCCGAAATATAATCTTTGTCCTGGAAGTAAAGCATTTTTATCAAAAATTATCTTGGCTGGGCTCCTGGTGGTGGCGCCCTGAAAGGTACCCTATGTGCCCTCCGAGCTGCAAAGAAGGGGGAGAAAGATTCTTTGCCGAAGATTTCCAGTAACCATTTTTCTGTGAACATCACAGGGTTCAAACCTTCACAGCGTTCAGGGAGCCCTACTATTCTGACATTACACCTGCGCACTCTGTTCTCCATATCTTCCATTCTGAGGGTGTAAGCGCTAATTTTTTCCCTAATTAAATTAATTTCCTGCTTTAGTGGATGTACATCATCCTCCAACATGCTCACCCTCCCCTCTACAGTGGTTGTCCGCTCCCTTACTTTTTGCACATCGTGTCTTAGCAAATTAAAGTCCTCTTTTATCTCCCTGAGCTGCTCGGTCACATCTTGCAAAAGAGGCCCTGCATAAGTTCACTATCTGCACAACTTCTTTCAAAGTGGGTTCTCCTCCCAAATTGGTATTTATCTCTGAGGATGTCTCGCCATTTTCCAATGCTGTTACATCTATTGCACTTGTCTCAGGGCCTTGTGGGCCCTGACTCTTTCTTGCTGCAGATGCCCCCGTTTGTTTTTTTGTCTGTGATGTAGTCTGATTACCTTAAGCAGTGGAATGCACGTATTTCTCTAACTAAGCTGCAGCTTGGCTTTTTTTTTTTACATTTTGTGACTAGTTTTACTTTAGTTTTTACAGCTCCTTTGAAGTTTAAAGTTATACAGGTCTAGAGACTGGAGTATATCTCTGGAGCGAGGAGGAGGGATGAGGAGCTTTACAGGGAGGGAGCAGCGCAAAGTTAACAAGTATTTTCAAGCAAAAAAGTTTTTGCTCACCTTCCCTTTCCTGATTGAAAGCAGTGTCTTCTCACTTGATCGCTCCTTTTGCCTTGCTTGTGTAGTGGCCTTGATCTGTTCGGACTGAGCAAGGTTTGACAAAATGCAGGGTCACAGAGACAGAATTTAGATCACAAGGGCAGAGTACAGATAAAATCCGGATCGTTTTTGGCACTATGCCCCACTCTAACAAGGGGGTCTAAAGGGGAATTGTATTGCCCCACTCTATATTTGCCTGGTCTTCATATGGCAGTATGTGGAGATGTATGGTGATGTTGGTTTCTTTAAGCAAGGCAAAAGTTGACATGGTGCAGTATTACAAAGGCAAAGAGAAAAGTCACCAGTCAAAGTGCGCAGTTGCAAAGGTAAAGTACAACGTCCAATGAGTTTTCAAATGCTTTATTCAGGTCACCACAGTGGCACCACAGGCACCAGCATGCAATCACGTACGTAGATGCATTTCACACATCTGCTCTGTGCTTAATCATTACTCACTTAATGATTAAGCACAGAACAGATGTGTGAAGCGCGTCTACGTATGCGATTGCATTCTGGTGTCTGTAGTGCCACTGTGGTGACTTGAATAAAGCATTGGAAAACTCATCGGATGTGCTGCCTTTTCTTCAATTTCAAGCATAGAAGCTCAGTCAGTCTATCACATGCTAACAGTAAGAATTGTGACAATATGGTTTAGGTATAATTCAGTCCATCCTGAAATCACAAGAAAGTAACTGACCTTTGTAAAATATCTCATGGAATCCAATTTTGAATTAAACAACATGATCAACATGAAACAAATAACCTATGTTAGTATTCTAGGAAGCAAATGGTGGGTAAGGGAGGTATTAAAGTTTCCTAGAGGGAAGCCTGGAAAATAAAGGGTAGAGGTTCCTCTACCGGATAGGGTGGAATAAGGGAACAAAAAAAGGCGATTAGTAATAATAAAATGAATAACAGTAAGAGGAGGTATAACGTGAAAGGAATAAGCACAAAGCCACTGGTGACTCATAGTCCCCTAGATTTAAACAAGCTTTACAGTGTGGGGATAGCCCCACTGTAAGGAAGAGTTTTTTACTTTTCCTGGAATTTGTATAAAAAAAACAATTCTGCAGCCCCATGTTGGCAGCATCCCCCACTGACCTATTTACTCTATATATGAACTGCAGGGGTCCAGCAGGAAGCCTGTGATGTCTGTCAGATGGGTTAACACTAGGTTCTCAAAGGACTCCATAACTACCAACATCAGAGCAACAGGCTAGTAGTCCTTTGGTTCTGAAATGGTGGATTTCTTAGGGACAGGGATAATTGAGGAGTGTTTGAAGCAGGAAAGGGCTTCACACAGTGATCTTTTGAAGAGTGGTATTTAGATGGGTGCCTACTGATGACGTCTGGGATGTAAATGTGGAATCATCAAGCCTGTAATAACATACTTTCAAGTTGTTAGCCAGTTGATGGTTCTCTAATCCTCTTTGCTGCTCTGCTCCCATTTATCAGCATAATTTGTGTTAGTTGTACAGGACCCTGCCCCCACATCTGTAGACCACCACCTTAGCCAGCCTGAGCCATTTTAGTTCACTGCAAACCAGGTGAGCACACACATATCCTCACAAAAGCTCATATAAGATGTCACAGGATCAGTGAGTTTATCCAGGTCTTTGGCTGCAGTCTCAAAAATACTCCAGTTGGTACAATGAAAACAGGCCTGTAGCTCCAGTTTT
Organism: Glandirana rugosa; assembly: GCA_018402905.1. NCBI lineage: Eukaryota > Metazoa > Chordata > Amphibia > Anura > Ranidae > Glandirana > Glandirana rugosa. Next base: position 820,272 of record BLSH010423332.1, on the reverse strand, counting down.
GCCCAGTTTAAACGCCCATATCTTTCTTACCTATAGGCATAGGTGTGTGCAAGGGGTGTGCCAGGTGTGCCTGGGCACCCCCTAATCACCTTGTGCAGCGCCCATTCCCCTTGCTGCCCAGACGCCACTTGTTCCACCCCCACAGCGATGCCTGCTTCCCTCCTCTCCCGCTTGCTGCTGTGGGGGTTGTGTCAGGATAGAGAGTGGGGCAAGGGGCTGCTAAATATGTCATTTACCAGCCTCTTCATTTCTGAATGAATACAGTGAGTGATCGGTACCAATCACTTCTGTGTCCATTCATAACTGAAGCATAATAAACTGTTTGTGAAGGAAAAGGAAGCTGCTTAGCACAGATCACTTCCCATTCATTCACAGTCCAGTACCAATTGAGGCTGCAGAGAAAGGGACTGGAAATCTCTGTTCTCAGTCCCTTTCTCTGTCTCAAAAGTGAGACATCAGGGGTCCCCCAATAGGGCTCCTAAAAAAAATTGTTAAAAAAAAAAAAATATATGATATAAAAAATAATTGTAGAAAATTGTAAAAAAAATGAAATCTACTGACACTGTCCACTGCCCTACTGGTACGTCTACTGCTCTACTGACATTGTCCACGTTTTAATACAATTGTTTGTTTACATTAATATATAATAGGGCCTGTGTGTGTGTGTGTGTGTGTATGTATGTAATCTTTGGGGTGCACACCCTAATGCAATAGGCTGCGCACACCTATACCTATAGGTAAGACTATAAAAAGGCTAACCTATAGATACAGTAAATATCTCCTAAGCCAGTGTTTCTCAAACTTTTACTGCAAAGTACCCCTGCAAGTCTAAAATAATTTCCTAAGTACCCCGTCTCGAAAAAGTGATGGGGACTGAGAGGCAGCACTGAAAGACTGCACTGAGATGAGGCACTGATAGACTGCACTGAGGAGGCACTGAGAGGAGACACTGATAGACTGCACTGAGAGGAGGCACTGGTAGACTGTACTGAGGAGGCACTGAGAGGAGGCACTGGTAAACTGCACTGAGAGGAGGCACTGATAGACTGCACTGAGAGGAGGCACTGATAGACTGCACTGAGAGGAGGCACTGGTAGACTGTACTGAGGAGGCACTGAGAGGAGGCACTGGTAGACTGCACTGAGAGGAGGCACTGATAGACTGCACTGAGAGGAGGCACTGATAGACTGCACTGAGAGGAGGCACTGATAGACTGCACTGAGAGGAGGCACTGTTAGACTGCACTGAGGAGGCACTGATAGACTTCACTGAGGGGGCACTGAGTGGAGGCACTGATAGACTGCACTGGGGAGGCACTGAGAGGAGGCACTGAGTGGAGGCACTGATAGACTGCACTGAGGAGGCACTGAGTGGAGGCACTGAGAGGAGGCACTGAGGAGAGGCACTGAGTGGAGGCACTGATAGACTGCACTGAGGAGGCACTGAGTGAAGGCACTGAGTGGAGGCACTGATAGATCACGGAGGAGAGTCAC
>BLSH010423332.1:801609-814534 GCA_018402905.1 Glandirana rugosa | reverse complement strand
TTTTTGCTGCAGCATGTTCTATACATTCTACAAATGCACCACTTTACATGCAGACTAAGGGGGGGGGGGGGCAGGCACTATATTTAAATACAGTTTTAATTTTTATTGTTGCACTTTAAGCATCATTAAAATAACTGCTCCTGAAAAAACAATAAAAAAAAATGCATTGATACATGTCCCCCGGGTCAGTACCTGGACCCCATATCCCTTTTATGCCCAATTACTTGCATATAAACCTTCAAAATGTGCACTTTTGATTTTTCCTGTTTGGCGCCCATAGACTTCACTGGGGTTCGCTGTTCGGGTGAGAACTTTTCCCCTGTTCGGGAGTTCTTCTACCCATCTCTACTGCTATATTAAAGCAATAACAGAAAGCTTCATGCTTGTTATTTCATTTTCTGCCAATAATTACACTTTAACTTCTTCTGTGAATAAAACAGGAAGTTGGAGGATCTCTCTAAGTATTGCTGTTCTGGAGACAACTTAATATATTGGATATTCCCTCACTTCCAGTTCCCATGACAATAGTCATCAGGACATATAGAAGGATAGTATTCCTCCAGTGGGGACCAGAAATAAATACCTGACAGGGGTTATTCTTCTCTCACCACTCTATCCAAAACTCAAAAAATGTTGGTTTCACTTTAAAGCCTGCAATCACGCTTATGACATTGTGTTGGTGTCACACTACAGAAAAATAAAGGGTAATATTTGTTAAGGCAATAGAAGCTACAGCTGTAGGGTTTTTTTGCTAAATATTCAAAGGCATTTCATGTGATTGAGACATTATGTGATAAATTATTTGTTGTGCTAGAAGTTCAGCTTTATTGTGAAGATTTAAAATAAGTGTAGTTTGTATTGATCAGTCTTGGCTATAATCGAATCTGGTAGTCTGAGTTTGTCCGGTACCATAGGGCCCAAGCCAAAATTTATTTTTTTCCCTATTGGCTGAATATGTGTCATTTTTCAGCATGACTAACAGTGTAACTATGTGTAATTCAAATCCTGCATTTCATATTCATAAATGCTTACACTTTATAGCATTACCATTTCTTTGTATGTAACCAGGAGCTGGATATATATATATATATATATATATATATATATATATACTGTATATTCCTGCAATCAGGAGACATTGTGCAGCTTTGTGTTGGGGATCCGTTTCCCTCTAGTGCTGAGTTGGACTCTGACCTGTTACAGCCTTAATACAGAGACAAAACAGAGCAAAGCATCTTGGGACATGTACTTCAAATTGATGGATTTGCCCCCTTGCTGGATCATTGGGAACTACAACTACCATATAGCTGATAGGGAAGAACAAGCTGCTGGGAGAGTCTATAAGAGGGACGGATCGAGGCCTGCCGCACTCTCTTGGGACCCTGGCTTAAATCAGAGTGCAGGTGTGTGTTGTGGCTGAATCGCAGCCTGCACCATTGGAACCATCCAGCGGATATTCTGAGGGACATCGGCGGAGGCCGCTCCTGTTCCATCTATCCTGCGGGGTCATCAGATTCAAGTAAGCCATAGCGCGGTGTGGTGGAGGCCAGACGCCATCCCCTGAGCCACAATCCTGAAAGAGGGGGCCATCATCATCATCTCTTGTTCCAGTGTGGTGAGTGGGCAATAGCCTAACCCTATAGAAGCTGTATACAGATACCATCGCCTCCTGCACCATCTATTATCCTTAGTGCCAATGACCTAGGCGTAACATTATAGAAACTGTAATCAGACATCTCTATTCTCTATCACCCTGCTTCTACTCGTAATTCTACAGAGGGCAGCATCTTTAAATCAGTGACCACTGTGATTCCATCTACAGTCTGTTCAACACAGGAAAATTTACTTATTTGTTTATTCACAATCAATTGATTCAGGTTGCTTTGCTCTGCTTTTCAGGAATTCTTTGCATGCAACTGTTTACAAGAGCTAGCTGAAGATCAAGCAGATTGTCTCACAGCAATACAGGACTACTTCTCACCTCCTTTCCCACTGCAGGGACTAGTTTCTACTGAGCTCATAGAGCTATAATTCACCTAGAACTCTCTGTAAGAGCAGGTTGAGTTTCAAATACAGTTTCTTACTGCTAAAGGTTCTAACCTTTTATGTACTTTTCTGCATCTATGTGTTGAGGGGCTGAAGGGAGGGGTCTAACACAAATAAGAGCCATTCCTCTGCCCTCTTGTTACCTGTTCACATAGGCAGTTTATGTGCCCTGCCATGTACAGAAATTGTATTCTTCACTTGATTGTTTGATGTTGTTTCTGTAGAGATACCATTCTAAAACATAAAACTTGTGTTGATTCTTCAATTGTTCCCATTTTATTAAGTAAACAAGCTAATCGGTTTAATCAATTCTGGTGTACCTATTTCATTGTTATTTTAAGAAAGGTAAAATGTCTGAACCCAGAGTGTCAGAGGTGGTGGAGGACTTGCATGGTCAGGGCAACCAGTGGGTGTCATGAAACCAGTAAACATTCTGCCATGAAACCACATCAAACATTCATGTCTTATCTGTTGCCTACCTTTGCTGCATGTGTCCAGTTAAAGGCTGGGCCTCCCTCACCTGTGTGCTTTAGTAGGCCCTCCTCAGGTGGTCTCCACCCCAGGCCTTAATTAAGAACAGGATATATACACCTAGCAGTGCAAGCTTGCATTGCTGATCAACATTTGTCAGTGTTTGGCTTGTGTGTGGTTTTCTCCTTTGTTTGCTCTGAGTCTTATCCGTGTTCTGATCTTTAGCTTGTCTGACTATCCCTTCTTGCCTGATACCTCGATCTTCTGATTGTTCTCTGTTTCTCCTGTCTACTTGTAGCCCTGACCCTTCACTATCCCTCTGACTATTCTTGCTATTCCTGTGCTGCTGTTTCCCCTCTACCACCTGTAGCCAGCCCGAGCGTGAGCTAGGGGACCCCGGGGGCTGTGACCTGGATCCATTTGCAGCCAAATCCATCCTCACCGTTAGAGGCTCTAGTGAACACCCATCTTAGATTCCACACCCTGGGGAAACCGATGCACTAGCTCCCTGTGTTTCAGTGTCCGTGCTCTAGAGCAGTGTTTCCCAACCCAGTCCTCAAGGCACACCAACAGGTCATGTCTTCAGGATTTCCATTATTTTGCACAGGTGATTTGATCAGTTTCACTGCCTTAGTAATTACCACAGCTGTTTCATCTGAGGGAAATCCTGAAAACATGACCTGTTGGTGTGCCTTGAGGACTGGGTTGGGAAACACTGCTCTAGAGGGCCCTCTCCCCGTATCAGCTGGTACTACTTAGCAGCAGTCAGCCATAGGTCTACAACCTTGTGGTGCGCTACACAACCCTTGGTGTGATTCGCACTCCAGTGGTACGCACCTGTCACCTGACCTCAGGTGCCGTGACAGTGGGGTACTGATTTAACCAGCGACCCTCACAAGGGCAGCGCTGCATGTATATAGGAACAGATACAATGCATAGCAAACACAACAATACACACACGTGATTTCATTCAAATATTTATATCGCATTGCAGATACTTAAAATGCTTTACATCAGAAGCAAAACTCAAATTCTTCTGTACATCAACCCTAACAAATATATATCTGCTGATTAAAGCAAAAAAGTGATTCTCAACTATTGTATCTTCAAGCTATTCTTTACTTCAGATAAATAAATAATGCAATATGGATTCCAGTGTACTTTTTTCAGTTACAGTATGTTGTATAGTAATATAGGTGTACTGATTCACACAAACCAGAATTGAATTATGTTTCAGCTATATGCACCACTTTTTATTAATGATAATGCTCAAAGCATACCCCCATGGTGCCTTTCTTGACCTCTTGCCAACTCCAATGCCCATTTGCCTTTTATTACACTCAGTCAAGAGGACTTGTCTAATAAGTTTCTGTGCATTTGCTAATCCTAAGCTGAAGTTTCTACTTGATCTTAGTAGCCTAAAGTTCTTTCAGTTTCCACCATCATACACAGCCTAATGGACACTAAGCAGGTTCAGTTATATTTATTTAGTAAGGATGAGGATCAAGTTTGCCATTACCATGGATTCAAGGTAGATCCTTTAGGTTCATAATTTGTGGCCTATTTGATTTTATGTGTATATTCGCGCAGGAGATTTTTTTAAACCATAATGTACTGCATGGTGACCAGCCAAGATTTGATCCATGTCACAACACAGATTATTAATCCTTTTTGCGGCGCAAGAGTAATATAGATTGTGAGAGTGACAAAAATCGCAAAATTAATGAAGACAGTGTTACAGTATAAACAAGTGTAAATCAAACTGTTTAGTGATACTAAAATTGAGAGCTGCTCGTTTGTGTAGCTGTCATAGACAAAAAAGAAAATTGTGTTACATGTTAGTAAACCGCGCTCTCACAGTGTCGCACAATATACCCTATAATTTCTATACCTGTGTCAATACTGTGTTACTCAATACTACCATTAATAAACTAACTATATCAAAATATCATTACTCTTTATTCATATGCCTATTATATATAGACGCACGTACATCAAAATATAATACAAACGCAAGTGTACCAGAATATAATGTTAGAACCAAATAGTTGTGAGACACATCCAATTTCAAACTTATATTAAGTGTCCATCCATTATCATTGTGAAATGTCCATAATATGTCATCATGTGTTGTGAATGGTTCTTATTCCAGTGATGTCAATTCAAATTATAATGCATCAGGTTCCTCCACTGTGTGATTAATAATCCCACCACCAGTATATTACTGTGCTCACCTTCTAGTTTGGACCGAATATTTATTAGGTCACATGCACTTTTCCCCTATAATTAGGGTTTCTGTGTTCCTCTGGGCTCCTCTTTAACAGCTGTTAAGAATCCTGGAAACCCAATCCACTGCTATCATCTCGCTGAGATTCACGTAATATACCCAAAAAAGAATAGTGCTAATTGTGCTCACTGTGTTGATGGCGTTATTTTTTTTTAACGTGCAAATTTACCACTCACATTTTTACAAACATTAATTGCCTGCGTGTACCTTTAAGATGCAGCCTCTGTTTATCTCTCTCAAAATGACATTCTACTCACTTCCGGTTGCAGTGTGACGTCACCGGCTCCTCTTCCCTGTGTGTTACATCACCAAATCACAACAGGATCCAGTGTTGATAGGCTGGTTGGACTCAATAGACTTTTCTTTTTTCAACCTGAATAGCTAAATAACTATGTTTGCTGTGCTCAAAGCAAAGCTTTCACACACTGGTTAGATCTACTACCCATAAAAATGTGGAATCAGGCCAGAAAAAAGACCAAGTAGTCTATTGAGTCTACCTCTATTTATAACTGCCCTGCTGCTGGCCAGTTTTACACTGTTGCAACTCTTACAGTTTCTTAATTCCTGCAATGAAACCCCAACCTGTTCCCTTTGTCTTTTGTATACTTTGGGTCTAGTCTTGGTGACTAAAACTGTCATGCTGATGGCCAATTTTACGCTACTGTATTATCCATACTTTCTTAATTCCTATAGTTAAACACCTGCAACTAGTACATTTTGCCTATTATCCCTGAATAAATCTGTCCAACTCTTAACCAATTTTATCATGCTGTACCCTGTGCAGTAATATTTTAATTCTTGTAGTAAAGCCCCTGCACTTTTTCTCTAGTAAATGTAGGCTATTTAAAATTTCCTGCTGCTGACCGGTTTTACACTGCTATATCATCTGCAGTCTCTTAATTCATGTGTTAAAACACTTGCCTTTACTCTCTTTTCTAGTACATTTTGGCCAATTCTCCTTCAGTAAAAATGCCCTGCTTCTGTGCTTCTGTCCAATTTTGATTCCTTATTTGTGTCCTCCTTATTTTTAATGAAAGCTTGGTCGAAACTGGCTAGCAGCAGGACAGTTTTAAATCATGCAGATAGGGCACAGCCACAGAGAACTACTGGCCAATTTCTATCCACCATTCAAAGATAGCCAATTATTGTTCAATTCAAAAAAAGAATAATGTGTTACTGGTTAAGCTATCCAATTAGCCATTTGTAAACAGAAATGAATCAGATTGGGATGCTGTTGCTTTATGTAGCTCAAGCTAATTATAAAAGAAAAAATATAAATTCACAGTCAAATAAGTGCTGCCAGTGTATGCTGAGACTGTATGTAGAAATTGTGTTGTTCCATAATGCCACTTAGAGCTTTAAGGCCTCCCCCAAGCATGTTATTTAAAGTGGTTGTAAAGCCTAAATATTTTTTACCTCAATGCATTCCTTGCATTAAGGTAAACAATGTTCAGGTGTCAGCATCCCCCCTCACCCCTCCTTTTACTTACCTGAGCCCTGTGTTCAGCACTGTACACATTTGCAGGTCCTCTCTCCCCTGACTCCTGGGTCTTGCTGGCCTTGCTGGGGCACCGGGAGCCATTGGCTCCCAGTGGTGTCAATCAAAGCCAGTGACAAGGGAGCGGGGGTCAGGGCCGAGTCCCGCTTTTTGTGTCAAAGGACACAGCAGCGGGGCTCTGGTGAACAAGTGCCCCCATGGGAAGCCAATTTCCATGTGGGCCCTGGACAGAGGGGAGGGACAGGAGCGTCGGTGGGGGACCCAAATAGAGGAGGTTTGCAGCCGCTCTGTGCATTTCCATTGCACAGAGCAGGTAAGTATAGAGATGTTTGTTATTTAACCACTTCAATACAGGACACTTAAACCCCCTTCCTTCCCAGACCAATTTTCAGCTTTCAGCGCTCTCACACTTTGAATGACAATTACTCAGTCATGCTACACTGTACCCAAACAAAATTGTTATAATTTTTTTCACACAAATAGATCTTTCTTTTGGTGGTATTTGATCACCACTGGTTTTTTATATTTTTTGTGACATAAGTGAAAAAAGAGGGCCATTTAAAAAAAACAAAAAAAAAAACACTTTTTTTTAGTTTATATTATACAATTTTTAAACTAAGTCATTTTTGTTCATAAATGTGGGCCAAAGTCTATACTGCTACCTATCTTTGATAGAAATAACCCAAATAGGTGTATAATATTTCATCTGTGTGAAAGTTATAGAGTCTACAAGCTATGGTGCCAATTATTGAAAATTGAACACGATTGATATACTGATGGCCTATCTCATTTTTTGAGGCCCTGAAATGTCAGGACAGTACAAATACCCGCAAAATGACCCATTTTTTAAAAGAAGACAATCCGAGGTATTTAGTAAGAGGCATGGCAAGTTTTTTGAAGGTGTAATGTTTTCTCACAGTTCTTGGGAAAATGAAGAAATGTTTTTTTTTTTTACACAAAATTATCATAACAAGTAGTTATTTCTCACACACAGCATATGCATATGCATATTTCTTAATGACCTGTTACACTTTTGAAGGCCCTGAAGCACCAGGACAATGGAATTACCCACAAAATGACCCTATTTTGGAAAACACCCAAACGTATAATCTATATATATAATCATATCATATATAATGAGGCATTATAAGTCTTTTGAAAGGTTCGTTTTTTTCCACATGTCATTGAAATAGGCAGAAAGAAAATGAAAACTTTTTTATTGTTACACAAAGTGGTCAATTTATAAGATATTCCTAACACAGACATGTACATTGCAAAAATTACACCCCAAAATATATTCCGCTTCTCATCCCGAGTATGGCAATACCACATGTATGCGACTTTTACACAGCCTGACCACATACAGAGGTCCAACATGCAGGGAGCACCATCAGGCATTCTATAAGCATAAATTACACATAAAATATTCTAACGACCTATTACACTTTTGAAGGCCCTGGAGCACCAGGACAGTGGAGTTACCCACAAAATGACCCCATTTTGGAAAGAAAACACCCCAAGGTATATTCTATGAGGCATTGTGAGTCTTTTGTACAGTTCATTTTTTTCCACAAGTCTACGGAAACATGGAAAGAAAATGAAAACTTTTTTTTCTACACAAAGTTGTCAATGTATAAACTTCTTCTAACACAGAGCATGTACATAGCAAAAATTACACCCCAAAATACATTCTGCTATTTATCCTGAGTATGGCGATACCACATGTGTGAGACTTTTACACAGCCTGGCCACATAGAGAGGTCCAACATTGAAGTAGTACCTTCAGGCGTTCTAGGAGCATAAATTACACATCTCATTTCATTCCTACCTATCACACTTTTGATGGTCCCGGAGCACCAGGACACTGGAATTACACACAAAATGACCCCATTTTGGAAAGCAATATATATTTTATGAGGCATGGGCTGCAGATAGGTACTCAGGTACTCTGATGGACTGCTAAAAGGTACTTGGGTACTCTGATGGGCTGGCAAAAGGTACTCTGATGGAATGGTAAAAAGTTCTAGGGCACCCTGATGGGCTGGTGACAGGTACTCGGGTACTCTGATGGGCTGGTGACAGGTACTCGGGTACTCTGATGGGTTGGTGACAGGTACTCAGGTACTCTGATGGGTTGGTGACATGTACTCGGGTACTCTGATGGGCTGGTGACAGGTACTCGTGTACTCTGATGGGTTGGTGACAGATACTCGGGTACTCTGATGGGCTGGTGACAAGTACTCGGGTGCTCAGTTGGGCTGGTGACAGGTACTCGAGTACTATGATGGATTGGTGACAGGTACACGGGGACTCTGATGGGCTGGTGACAGGTACTCGTTTACTCTGATGGGTTGGTGGCAGGTACTCAAGTACTCTGATGGGTTGGTGACAGGTACTCGGGTACTCTGATGGGCTGGTGACAAGTACTCGGGTACTCTTATGGGCTGTTGACAGTTACTCGGGTACTTTGATGGGCAGGTGACAGGTACTCAGGTACTTTGATGGGCAGGTGACAGGTACTCTGATGAACAGGTGACAGGTACTCTAATGGGCTGTGACAGGTACTTTGATGGGTGGTGACAGGTACTCTGATGGGCAGGTGACAGGTACTTTGATGGGATGGTGACAGGTGCTTAGATGGGGTGGTAACAGGTACTCTTTATTTCTGGGGGGCAATCGGTGTGATTGGTGTACACAGTAAGCGGTAATCAGCTGTTACCGCAATCTCCTCCTCACACTCGATTGGTGTGTAAGAAGGAGAATCCGGTACCATCTCATTACTGCGCTTTGTTTACATCATGTGACCGGCTGTGATTGGACACAGCCAGTCAGGTGGTAAAGAGCCAATTTCATTTTTTTACAATTTCATTGTCTCTTTACCCTGATCATGGCTGGGCTTTGTCAAAGGGACAAGACTCAACCCCGATCGCCGCGCTGCACTCCTCCAGGGGCGTGCACAAGCGGCATTCACACGGATGCTTTGCAATGACGGAAGTGACCGGCTGTGATAGGAGACTGCTGGTCACATGGTAAAGAGACCATTTTATTGGCTCTTTACACCGATTGTCAATCGCCTGAGTTCCGAGGGACACGTCTGATCCCCGATCGCTGCGACACGGGCCCCTGGGGGCCCGCAGAGCAGCAAAAATGGTAGGACGTCATATGAAGTCCACCCAACATGGGGAGTGCACCTTGCTGGCGCCGGTAAGGGAGGGTTAAAAAAAAAATCAAAAATTACTTTTACAATCAATTTAAATGTGCTGTGTATTATCAATGTGGAACTTGAAATCACATGAAAAGACCCTTTCCCCACAGCACAGTATTTTTTAACGTTTTTTTTTTTCTTTTTTGAAGCAGCACATGATCCCCATAGCAGTACCCAGCTTCCTATTAGCTACCTATTAGCCCTAAAAATTATCAGAATGTGCCCCCATAAACTTCAATTGGATTCACCTTTTCAGTTTGGACTAGATTTGCCAAACACTTGGCCAATCAAACCTCTGCAGATTGGCCTATCACTTTTTATTAGTGATAGAAGTTAAAGGTGGAAGTTGTAGAAATCAAGTTAACTAATACATGGAAGCTTTCTGTACTTCAAAATGTTATGCAAAGGATTTCAGGTTACAAAGATAATGCAGCATTTAGAATGACAGTAATGGGTCATTGGGAACATGTGACCCAGTGTTTTAGGTGAAATTTATGAACTTATAACTAGAGTTAAGCAAACCCGAACTGTAAAGTTAGGGTTTGTACCGAACTTTGGGGTGTCTGTGACCCAGACCCGAACCCGGACATTTGAAAAAAGTTTGGGTTCGAGTTCTGGGTTCAGGTATTTTTTTCACGCATGTTGAATAGCTGCAGGGCAGCCAATCAACAAGCGTTTCACTGGTTTGCCCTTAGAAGCCATCACAGCCATGCCTACTAATGGCATGGCTGTGATTGGCCAGTGCATCATGTGACCCAGCCTCTTTATAAGCTGGAGTCACTTAGTGCTGCATGTCACATGCTCTCTGGGTAGTGTAGGGAGAGGATGCTGCTGGTGCTGTGAGGGACAGATTGCAGATAGATAGATAGGTAGAGATTACTACTACTACTGCTTTTAGGGACAGATTGCAGATAGATAGGTAGAGATTACTACTACTTCTGCTTTTAGGGACAGATTGCAGATCTCATCCTGCATTACAGAAAGATCTGACTGGACTAGGTAGAGTCTACTGCTTAGAGGGACAGATTATTGTTCTAAAATCATCTTCTAGTTCTATAGGGTCAGATTCCTGCTGTTGCTGTAAGGGACAGATTATTGTTCTAAAATCATTTTGCAGCCCTCTAGCACTTTCCAGAAGTCTTTTACAGTTATTTTTGTGCCGAAAAGTTCGGGTCCCCATTGAATTCAATGGGGTTCGGGGTAAAGTTTGGTACTGAACCCGGACTTTTTTCCGAAGTTCGGCCGAACCCACCGAACCCGAACATCCACGGGTTCACTCAACTCTATTTAAAACAGCTATGTACTGGTGCATCAAGTACTAGGTATCATTAGTAAAAGGATCCTCCTGAAAGGGTTGGGAGATATACCCAGGAGCTTAACAGAGTGACAAATCAGTTAAAGACAGCTAGAGGAGAAAAGCAAATGTACTATATACTTCATAGTGTAACCACTGTAGATCAGAGAATCTAAGTTAATACTCTTAGTGGAGAGTGATACTTGTGGAATAATTGGACCAAGGGTCCCAAAGTTTCTGTAGGTACTGAAAGATGTGCTTTTGCATACATGGGTTCCTACTGGTGGTGATGATTGAGCGTGGCATGTAGTTATTGACTTGAAGAAAGAAGGTTACTGTTCCAGTTGTGTGCTATCAATAGCCAAGCTGCAATGCAGACAAGGAAGGTTTCTTGCTTGTCCTTGGTTATTGATTGCAAGTCATTCAAATATTTACTCTTAAAGTTACAGATCTCAACTTTTTAAAACTTGCTGCTACTATTGACCAACAAACACCAGTTGGGTGTGGGTGTGTTTAACCACTTGCTGTCCGCCCACCGTCAAATGACGGCAGAGCGGTGCGGCTCTCGTGGTGGGTGGACGTTATATGATGTTGGCCCTTTAAGCCAGGATTGCGCGCGATCAGGCGCACGCATCCCGGCTCTGTCGGTGGTGGCGTGTCCCCGCGACACACCGTGTCACAGACGGGGGAGAATAGCCATTGGTTATGGCTGTTTACCATGTGATCGGCCATGATGAAGTCACGGCTGATCACAAATGGTAGGGAAGACAATACCCGCTCAAAGCCACGGCTTCACTCCACAGATGTGACCGCTTCCATAGGGTGCAGGCTCCGCCATGATACAGGAGATACTGAGAAAAGTTCTTCAGACAGCCGCACTCCAAAAATTGCCGTTTATTGGTAAAATCAAATGAAATACGAGCAGAGCATATTGGGGGACAAATCACAAATGGTACTGCCCCCATTCGCGCGGCACATGTGCGTCGGTGGCGGTGGGTTCCCAGGGAACACTGCCTGTCACCGACACTGGTATCAGCTGCCAGCTGGCGGCTGTTACCTTGTGATCGGCTGTGATCTACTCACAGCCGATCACATGTAATGTGAACAGAGTGGTAACTCACTGTTACCAGCTCTTCTCTTCTCACCCAGTTTCCAGGGTGAGGAGAGAAGAGCTAGGATCAGTGAGTTACTGATCTGTAAAACACCAACACACCCTGTCACTTCACTCCTGCCCCCCCCAATGCACCTGTCACCCAACAGTCACCCCATCTGCTCCCATAAAGTGCACCTGTCGTCATAAAGTGCACTTGTCACCCATCAGTGACCGTGGCTTGTCACCCATCAGTGACCGTGGCTTGTCACCCATCAGTGACCGTGGCTTGTCACCCATCAGTGACCGTGGCTTGTCACCCATCAGTGACCGTGGCTTGTCACCCGTCACTGTGGCGTGTCACCCGTCACTGACTGTGGCGTGTCACCCGTCACTGACTGTGGCGTGTCACCCGTCACTGACTGTGGCGTGTCACCCGTCACTGACTGTGGCGTGTCACCCGTCGTTGACTGTGGCGTGTCACCCGTCGCTGACTGTGGCGTGTCACCCATCACTGACCGTAACGTGTCACCCATCAGTGACCGTGGCGTGTCACCCATCAGTGACCGCCGCCAGACACCTGGCACCCTTCAGTGACCGCCACCAGACACCAATCGCCCATCAGTGACCACCAGCAGTCACCCGTCACACATCAGTGACCTCCACCAGTCACCCATCAGTGAACATCGCCAATCACCTGTCAGAGACCGTCATCACCTATCAGTAAACCTCACCTGTAAAAGTCTCACACATTTGGTATTGCCATACTCAGGGGAGTAGTAGAATGTATTTTGGGGTGTCATTTTTGCTATGTACATGCTATGTGTTGGAAATATCATATAAATGGACAACTTTGTGTAAAAATAAAAGCGGTTTCATTTTCTTCCACATTTTCCAAAAACTTCTGGAAAAAAATGACATGTTCAAAAGACTCATTATGCCTCATAGATTATACGTTGGGGTGTTTTCTTTCCAAAATGGGGTTTTACTGGGGTAAAACCTTTCTTTTGTGGGGTTGCATATTAGATACTCCG
>BLSH010423332.1:776865-798036 GCA_018402905.1 Glandirana rugosa | reverse complement strand
CTGTCCGTCCGTAACCACGCCCCCTGACGACGTCATTGTGTGACGAAACCGGTAGGGGAGGAGCTACCCATACGGACGGAACGGCGAACGAGGATAACACGGCCATCTAGGATGTGGGAAGTGCTGGACGCTTGCTGCTGCTAGTTTTTAAAGGCGCTTTTCTGTCTGAGGACATGTGAGTGTAATGTTTTAAAGCTTAATAAATCCTTTGTCTATACGTGTTGCACTATGGATTGTTTCTTTGCTTACATACGCTGTTGAAAGCGGAGCAAGAGGAGAGAGTGGCCTGGTGAAAAACATATGGATTAACTCTTTGTTTCATGCGCTAAAAGACCCCTGTAACAAGGGTCCACCTGAAGGGGTAAGAGTCAGTGTGTGCGGTGATGGTGGCGGCTTCTTCACTATTTTCCACTATCTCTGGCTTTAGGAACGTGACTGAAACTCCTCTTGGTGTCAAGGATCGGAATTAATATTTAATATCAGATGGACTGTTTATCAGCGCTACACCATTCTTTTATATTGTGATTACATTGCGTTCAACAGTGTCTGTGTTGGCTGCTGATCTAAATTTTGTTTCACGTATATACGGGAGCCTTCCCTATATATTAGCCAGTAGGGGTTTGGCGCAGTAATTTTTCTGTTTTGTAATTTGTGGTATGCATATGCTGGGTGTGAGAAATAACTTGTTAATATATGACGATTTTGTAAAAAAAAATCTTAATTTTGCAAAGAATTGTGGGCAAAAATTACAACTTCAAAAAATTCACAATGCCTCTTACTAAATACCTTGGACTGTCTAATTTCTAAAAAGGGGTAATATGGGGAATCTTTGTACTTTCCTGGCTTATTAGGGTCTCAAGAAATGAGATAGGCCATCAGTATATGAGGTGTGATCAGGTGTGATCAATTTTCAACGATTGGCACCATAGCTTGTAGACTCTATAACTTACACAAGGACAAAATAATATACACTTATTTGGGTTATTTTTTACCAAAGATATGTAGCAGTATAAATTTTGTCTAAAATTTATGAAGAAAAATTACTAATTTGCTAAATTTTATGACAGAAACAAAGAAAATGCATTTTTTTACAAAATTTTCTAACTTTTTTTTATTTATAGCACAAAAAATAAAAAAACCCACTAGTGATTAAATACCACCAAAAGAAAGCTCTATTTGTGTGAAAAAAAGGACGCAAATCTCATATGGGTACAGTGTTGCATGACTGAGTAATTGTCATTCAAAGTGTGATAGCGCTGAAAGCTGAAAAATGGCCTGGACAGGAAGAGGGTTTTTGTGCCCAGTACTGAGGTGGTTAAAAATGTAATACAAAAATAAAGTCTTCTACTATAGGGCTATACTTGTTAACCCTCATGCAAGAATGACACCAAAAACAGTTCTTATGTAAGTAGGGTTGGAGCATCCTATGCCACCACAATCCTCTTGGCTAAATGGCCACCTTTATTATTCAGTTGGATAAGGATGGTGGAGTGGAGTCATTGACACACACAGCTTCTCAGGTTCCCTTAGCATTGAGTCATGACCTATGATGTGTAGATTGAAATTCCCTCTTGCAATCAATGTGTTTCTAAAAAGTGCTGCTTGTAAAATTACAAATATGATCTTAAAGTGAACCTGTGGCAATGATGAAGGTGTAAAAAAGTTGCTGGACAACCACACTCCATTTGATACCTTTATTGAAGTTCCATAAAATCCAAAATAGGTCACAAAACCATGAGGGAACACAAGAGATCAAGACAGCTTGATTTACACGTTTCACACCATAGAAGTGGAGTGCTTAATCATAGCCTGAGTCCTGTAACTCAGTGTTCCTCAACTCCAGTCCTCAAGGCCCACCAACAGGTCATGTTTTCAGGATTTCCATTATTTTGCACAGGTGATTTGATCAGTTTCACTGCCTTAGTAATTACCACAGCCGAATCATCTGAGGGAAATCCTGAAAACATGACCTGTTGGTGGGCCTTGAGGACTGGAGTTGAGGAACACTGCTGTAACTGATTGCCCCAATATATAAGGGTCTGAGATGTATGGAACACGACTCACAGCAATCAGCTGCAATGCGGACCCGCTGTGTAACCACACCAATGAGTGAACAGCAGTGTGTGCAGCCGAAGGATGATAAAGTCGGCTGACATACACTGCAAGATCACAAGTCGGCTTTGGCAATAACAATTTCTACTAATCATAAAACGTTGATAAAATCAAAGAAAAGGAAAACAGTAATACATATGGTCAATTATACAAAATCATAGAGTAGTCAAAAAGACTCACCATGTATATATATGCAATAGCCTAACTCTATGTACAGGAATATATATCCAGGTATCCACATATTTTTAGAAAAACTATTATATATCGATGTGAAAAATGGCTGTGGATAGTAGAAAAAGAAGAAATGTGGAGGACAATCATCACAATGGATAATTCCCTCTTTATACAAGAACAGTTTATAAAAAAGAGTAGTATATGTAAGAGATGATAAAACTAAGGAGCAGAGTCCAAAGTCATGAAAGCCCATTAATATAGTAATTGTTGGCAAAATGCAATATAAAATGTATGAAAGGCCAAAAGTAGAAATATGAGAATTAAAAATAGCAGAATATTGGCCGCTGTTGAACATCTTCCAATGTGAAAAATGTATTCCTTAAATTAGATGAAATATAAAGGTAGGATTTGTACGATGTGTGTATATCAACCAATATAAGTGTAGACATACATATAAATCTTTATCTAAGGCAAAAAAGTGTGAAGAAAATATGGATATATGGAATATATGTAGTCACATATTTTTTTGCCTTAGATAAAGATTTATGTGTATGTCTACACTTATTGATTGATATATTCACACATTTATATCCACAGACATGAATATCTTCCTACATTTATATTTCATCTAATTTAAGGAATACATTTTTCACATTAGAAGATGTTCAACAGAGGTCAGGATTCTGCTATTTTTAATTCTCATATTCTACTTTTGGCTTCTCATACATTTTTTTCTTTCAATAAGTTTTTATTCACATTCATACCCATACTGCCCATCGCTGGAAGTGTGTCAGAACAGTAATACATTGTACTTGGAGAAAAAAGGAAAGAAGGAGAAAAAAGGAAGAGAGAGGGAAAGGTTGAGAAGACGAGAAACACTATGCCCCAGAAGAATGGGGGAGTAGTCATTAGTTGCTGACACCTGGGACCAGGGAGATTCCCATATGGTTGGCCCAGGGCTCACAGATAGCATCAAATTTAGAGGTTGAGTTAAGAATGCGACTGGCCAACTTTTCTTGTGTCATGATCCAGGAAATCTTACGTTTCGCTGCGTGAAAGGAGACTTTTGGTGTTTTCCAGGCCTTGGAGATTTTCACCTTGGTACCCAGTAGAATAAAGTGGATCAATTTGCGGGAGTTTTTGGTGGATTTGGGGATATCTGCATTAAGCAGGGCAATAGTTGGGGATCTGGGTAGAAGGCAACCCGTTACTTTATGAATTAGGTTGAAAATTTTAGCCCAGAATTTTCTGATTCTTGAGCATTCCCACCAGACGTGGGCCATAGAGCCCCGAAGATTGCAGCCCCTGAAACATTGTGGGTCTGCCGTAGAATATATGTTGGAGAGCCGCAGCAGCGTCATGTACCATCTGGTGGAGACTTTAAGGCTAGCTTCAATCAAGGAGGCATTAACGATTAAAGGGGTTGACCTGCGATCTTGATTCTAGGGAGGGCATGAGACCTAAATCTGGGGGAGAGTTTAGGCGCTAACATGGTACCAATCTTATCTTTTTGGTAATAGAATTTTGCTCCGGTCCATCTGAGCTGTTTTATGGCTTGCGCTGTAAGAACTAAATTCAGGGCTAATCTAGCTAAGTCCAGGAGCTCAATGAGGACACTATGTGGGTCCCGTTTGTGTTTGGTTTTGCGTACCTTGAAGTTCCAGCTTCTCTACATCTAGACGCCTCTCTTTTTTAATACGGGATGATATTTGTATGAATTTCCCTCTTATGGTAGCCTTAAGGGCAGCCCATAGTGTTTCGGGGGAAATCTCCTCACTATTATTGAGGGTGAAGTATTCCTTCAGAGTGTCGTGAAGATCAGTGAGCCTGACCGGGTCATTTAGGATCGATTCATTAAGGCGCCAGTTTTGAAAGCGGGAGCTTGGCCTCGGCTTGCCGAAGGACAGTGCGACCATGGCATGGTCTGACCAGACCGTGTCTATAATCTTGGCGGATAGTGCAGCTGGGATAGTGGTGGGGGAGACTAGAAGGTGCGTAGGACTGTTGCGGACAAGAAAAGTGGGTGAAATCACACTCAGAGGGATTTAGTTCCCTTCATATGTCCACCAACCCCTGATTGTATAGCAATTTGGCAATCTTGAGGCTGGCTTTAGTGGGGCGAATTACTTGGGTCGTTTTGGACCTCCTCTTATCTAAGCTTTGGTCAAACGCCGTATTGGAGTCAACTCCAAAAATGACCGTTCCCTCCAGTAAAGGGCTAACAACTCTGAGCATATTTTAGAAGAAGGGCACTTGCCCTTTATTCGGGGCATAGTAGGCGACTAAGGAATATATGTGGCCTTCTATGGAACCTTTAACTAATAGGTATCTTCCCTCCGGGTATTTGTAATCAGATATCCACGTGAAATTGCAATGTTTTGAGAATAGGATCGCCGTCCCTGGGGTTTTATCCAAGGCATTGGCAAGATAAAAAAGTGGGTATTGAAAATGAAGGAATCTGGGACTGTACCGAGCGGGGAAGTGGGTCTCCTGGACCATGATAATGTCAAGCTTAAGGGATTTATATTGATTGAACATCTTCCTTCAAGCCTTGGGTGTTATGTGTGGCTATTCTAAGGTGTGGAGTATGGTGGTCCTCATTAGCCATAGGGAATCAGAGGGAGGGCATGAGCATCAACATCATCACTTACCCCTCGCAGCGAATACGGGACGCGTGTCATCTGGTGTTGGTGACGCTGGAAACCTCGTTCTATCCGGGGGTAGAAGCTGTCTTCTGGTGGATAGCTGGAATACAGAAAAATATAAGGGGGGGAACAAAGAAAGAAAAGAGAGCAAGATAAGGGGTGGTCTCCATAGAGACCTTAGAAGCGTGGTTGGGACAGGCCCGACCAGGCCCCTAACCGAAAAAGGACTCTGATCCCTAGTGGGAGACAGAATCTCTATCCCGCGAGCACGGGAAAACCGTGATGATCTTGAAGTTGAGAAGAAGCTTTTTGCCCTCTGGGAAGTTGGAGAAGGAAATGATCTTGCCCTTCCATGTGAACTTAGCAGCGAAGGGGGAGGCCCACATATATTTGATGTTATTTTTGGATAGAGCCATGGATGGTGAGATGTCCGCAAAGATTTTGATTTGGTGACCTTGGCAGGACAGCTGGGGGTTATTGCGGGAAAGCCTCAGAACTTCCTACTTGATTGCGTAAAAGTGAGGCTTAACTATTATGTCCCTAGGGGACCCATCCTTTCTGGGGGGCCAAGGGATCTGTGGGCCAGATCCAGCTCCAAACAGTGTTGTGGAATCCCAGGGATTAGACTTTGAAGTAGGTTCCGGACTGCGCTAGGGGTATCTGTTATGTATTTGTGGAGGCCCCGTATTCTAAAATTGTACCTTCTTGACTGATTTTCCAGGTCATCTATTCTGGATAGGGCTGAGTCCAGCTGGTTCTGGAGGACTTGGATATTGTCAGTGTTTTGGTTTGCCCTGGAGACTGTCGCATCTACTTTTTGTTCTATGGCCTCTATTCTGCAGCCTAAGGCCTGAAAGTCTGTGCGGATGTCTCCTGTGATTTTGGCTACTGTTGCGGCCAGGTCTTTTTCCAATAAATCAGCAAATCGGTGAAACATGTCAGCCATTTGGTTATCTGGGCATCGGGAATTCGGTCCTAGGTCCGGGGTCTGAAGAACCGAGTCCAGGGATTTGCAGGCCCGAGCAGGCCCATCTGGCGTGTAGGCCCCTTCTGCCAGCGTGCGAACGAGAAGGGATTTCGTGGAGGCCGGTGATGGGGTCATTATATGTGGGGCAGTCCCTGGAGTCGCTGGGGGTTAGGATAAAGTGGCTGGGGAGAGCACTTGCCTGTGATCTCTTTCACCCTCCTGGTTTGTGGCATGTGTGCCTGCCATGGTGGCCATCTTGGTACACCCAAGATCAGCCTGATCTGCGAATTGTAGCTCCAGGCTCCTTCTGGCCGGCGGTCCGGACACCTGGTTACGATCCTGGGGTGTCCCGGGCAGCAGCTGAGGCGGGGTGGCCAGTCTGATTGGGCTGGAGAGAGCGGTGTGGGTGCCGGTATGCTGGGGCGGTGCAGAGCTCCTGGCTTAGGCGGCCGTTCCGGAGCTTCGCGCATGTGCACTCGGTCTCTCATACATTTTATATTGCAGATATAGAGCTAATATATATGATGTTTGTCTCCTGCCCAACGTTTCAAAAGTCTGGCATTTGGACAAATGCCTGAACAGCCAAAGTTTGTTCCAATTTGTGTTCAAACTGATCCTTAATGTGGAGCTCCACCCAAAAGTAGAAGCTCCGCTTTTTTGGATCCTCCTCCCCTCCACTGCCACATTTAGCACTTTTTGGGGGGGAGCGGGTACCTGGTTTTGACAGGTACCCGCTCCCACTTCTGGGTAAGATCGCCACATGATCTACGAGTATTTCCGGACCCTCCTCCTTCCCCCCACTGCCTTATGGAATGCACACAGGTCCCAGAAGATGGCGAGACCATTCAGAAAGCGCAGCGTGATTCGGTTTCCCTTGGTGAAGATGCTGGCACTTGCACCCAAAGCCAATTGAAGAATCGGCCCTGGGTACCGACATCGCTGGATTCCTTGACAGCTAAGTGTCCTTATATTAAAAGTCAGGAGCTACAGTATTTATAGCTGCTGACTTTTAATTTTGTTTGCTCAGACTGGAGCTCCTCTTTAAGCACATCCCTTGCAAATTATTTAAATATTTCAGTAGATTACAGCCCAATTGTACTGCTTTAACTAAGAAAAAAAATAATACTAACTATTATGTTTGATTTAAATTCATTGACCTATTGATTGCCGTTTCCTGCTGAGTGTTAGTTACAATATGGAGAGCAAGCCCTAGAATAGTTCACTAAGCAATTATGCATAGCAGCATGAGCTAGCAGGGCACAAGACATAATCATACACCAATAAAATCTTAAACAGATGAAGAATATGGATTTTTTTTAAATTCCCCTTAAAATATGTCATTAATTATTATCAAGATGGGGTTTGTTCTGTCTGGTCCATTTAAAATGAATGTACTGTGCAATAAATTCATGCTAAAGGTCATTACTCTTACTTCCCTCCACCTGTATAGGGAATAACATTTAGATTTTGCAAGATATGTCATTACATGTCATGTTCTGTCTTCATTAATTCACAGTAAAGCATAACCGAATAAGAAAAATGTGAGATCAAAGCAATGAAGGATCAAGATATATCAAAATGTTGCACTAACTCTTTTTGTTCTACCAGGAGGGTAGTGTTTAAAAGCCATGTGATATACAGCAAGTCCTGCAGGGAACGGGTGTTATTTGCTTTACCTGTTTGATCAAGATTTTACTGTAAATTACATGCCAATAGTAATGTGTTACATTTAAAACTATTTACTACCTCTTTGTAACATTATGACAAAATTGATATTGAAGATAACATTTAAACACATTATATGTATTGCAGTGGTGGCTGGTGCTGGCAAACAAGCTACCCAACCCCCTCCGGTGGGTGGTACTCATGCTGTCAGGCTCTTGGCCGCGATGCAGAGCAGAGAGATCGCTCTGATACTCCGATGAGGATGGCCATTTCCCTGTACATCCTCCCTGCCCCCAGTACCGGTCAATACGATCAGCTCTCCTCTTGGTCAATTGGGTCTTAAGACCCGCTTCCTAATTTGCGGGGAGGAGAAGCAGGAAGACAATAGAGAATGTTCATTTTCTATTGTCACACAATTGGGGGGGCTCAGGCCTCAGGGCCCTGTACCCACCCTCCTTTTTTGAAGCCAATTAGAGCCACAGGCTCTAATCATGTGCTTCAAAAAAAAACCTCCATTGGAATCTCTGCGTCCGCTGCCCTGCATGTACATTAGGGGCTGGGCGCATGGATTAGGGGGGCGCCCCTGCTCCCCTAATTGATCGGCCGCCACTGATTTATTGATTACCAATTGTGTTCTTTGTATAAGCTATAGAAATATCCATTATGACCAGAGAGATATTACCACATTTTTTCATGTGTTAGGGGGCAACTGTAGACTAAACTGTTGGGTTTTATTGTTTGTCCATATTCAACTGTAGCCAGCTTATACCAGAATAACATGTAACAAGTAAAATGTTCTATTGAATGTTAGTGACTGTGCATAACTTAAAACTGCAAAGACTAACTCTAGGCAAAACAATTGTTTTGAAATGAGAAGGGAAGTCTTAGAACCAATTGGATTTGATTAACATCTGTGTCTGCACTGGAGAGAGGTGGCTTCACTTTCTGTCCTATTGATTTGATGCCAGGAAATAATAGGAAATTGGTTAGGAATGTACCTGTAGAGAGTGGAAAATAGTTAATGACCAGCACAGTTCTTAATGAAAGAAAAATCAAGTAGTCCAGATCACAGAATCAGCATTGAGGTCACAAGCCAGGATGCGTTAAGGTGTCAGTGAATCACCATCTAGGTCACAAACCAAGGTTGGTGCAGGCAGCAGAAAATCAGAGTTGAGGTCACAAGACAAGATCAGTTACAAGTAGAGATGTAACAAAATAACTTTAGATTAGATGTAAAGTACAATATCTGGCAAAGAAAGAGGAAACAGGGTGGACCTTAATAGCTGGTCAGTCACTGTGATTGGCCTCATGATTAAATGCAGGTGCAACAACAATTCAGTTATACAGAACTATCACAATTCCATTTATTAAAGCAAAGGCTGTAATGACAGGACAGAAAAGTCATGCTCCACTCTGTGGGAGCATAAACTCAACACCTGGCAAAAGCTCTCCATAGAGACCAACAAAACAAAAACACATGGGAAAGGTTAGAATTCAGCCTTATCTTACAGTCTGTGTATTCCTGTCTCAGTGATACCCATTCCCTTCATTTGTTATCTTGGTGCCTCTGGGACAGGACATAAAGAAAGTTTACTTAGTGGGGGTCACTGATGATGATAAACCTAAGGAGAACTCTTCTCCACATTTTCCAGAGATTAGAAATGCTTTAACTTGAGTAAAGCTTTAAAGAATATGGGGGGCTAAGAATATAAAGCGCACAGCTAGGTGGTGCTGTTGCAGAGATTTTGGGCGCAGAATTGGGAGACACTGTGGCAGTGTGGTGCGAGAGGGAGTGAGGGTGTGTGAGCGGAGTAAACTGGACTGGACCACCCCCCTTTGACCATGAGCGGCGGCAGGTGTGTGAGGGAGTGGACCAGACTGAACCCCCCTGTCACCATGAGCGGCAGCAGGTGTGTGAGGGAGCGGACCAGACCGGACCCCCCATGACCGAGAGTGGCCACAGGTGTGAAAGGAAGCAGACCAGACCAGACCAGACCCCCCGTGACCATGAGCGGTGGCAGAAGCAGGTCTGAGGAAGCGGGAATAGATCCAGTGGGACCGGGAGGTAGTAGGCTGACAGGCAGTGGTGAGTGTATCAGCAGACCAGAGGGGGAGTGAGACAGACTGACTGGAGCGGTGGCGGAGCTGAAGGAGACTGATTGCTGCAAGTGTCAGATTAGGGGAGGCTGTGCAGAGAGACACAGAGACATAACATACAATAAAAGCTGACTGACCGTGTGTGTGAGTACCTGCGTATAGTGTGAGTACCTGAGAATTCTGTGAGTACCTGAGTATAGTGTGAGTACCTGAGTATAGTGTGAGTACCTGAATATAGTGTGAGTACCTGAATATAGTGTGAGTACCTGAGTATTCTGTGAGTTCCTGAGTATATTGTGAGTACCTGAGTATAGTTTGAGTTCCTGAGTGTTGTTGGAGTACCTGAGTATAGTGTGAATACCTGAGTATTCTGTAAGTACCTGAGTATTCTGTGAGTACCTGAGTGTTGTGTGAGTACCCAAGTATAGTCTGAGTATAGTGTGAGTACCTGAGTGTAGTGTGAGTACCTGAGTATTCTGTGAGTACCTGAGTGTTGTGTGAGTACCTGAGTGTTGTGTGAGTAACTGAGTGTTGTGTGAGTAACTGAGTATAGTCTGAGTATAGTGTGAGTACCTGAGTGTAGTGTGAGTACCTGAATGTTGTGTGAGTACCTGAGTACTGTGTGAGTACCTGAGTATAGTGTGAGTACCTGTGTGTTGTATGAATACCTGTGTACTGTGAGTGCCCGGGTCTGTGAGGACCAGTGTACTATGAGTATTAGAGCCAGGAAAATAGCTGTTAGTTGATTGGCAGAGTATAATTCCCAGTCCCCACTAAATTAGTAGGTACGATGCCCGGCAGGTGTGGAGACACAACTCGGTGTACTTCTTGTGGCATCTATGCGTTCCTTGATCATGCGATCGAGGGTGAATACTGCTGTAAAAAATGTAAGCACATTGTTTCCCCGGAAGCCCAGGTTCGGAATCTAGGAAAGCAGCTGTCAACACTGAGATGGCTCTCCATACTAAAGGAGAGTTGGGATCGTACCCAGCAGGTGTCGGCAGGGGCCAGCACAGAGGAGGGTGGAGACAAAGAGGTGCAGGCACCAGAACAGAGTGGTTGGGTGACAGTTAGGAAGGGTAGAAGGGAAAGAGTCAGGAAGGCTAATCCTGGGCTGGAACATCCCAATAAGTACGCCCCGTTGTGTGATATTGCAGGAACCAGTCAGGAACCAGCATCGCTGGAGCAGAGTGGCTCCCCTAGCTGCCTGTGGAGTAACTCCTGCAGCGAGGGTAAGGGTGCAGTAAAGGGAAAGGAAAGACAGATTGTGGTGGTAGGGGACTCAATTCTCAGAAACACAGAGAGGACAATCTGTCATTAAAATCTGAAGCACCGAACTGTGTGCTGTTTACCAGTTGCTCAGGTTCAGCACATCGTGGATCTGGTGGACAGATCACTGGGAGGGACTGGGTGCATGTTGGCACCAATGACAAATGTTAGAGGAAGGTGGATTGTCCTAAAAATAGATTTTAGGAATCTAAGAGCAAAATTGAGGATTAGGACCTCCAAGGTAGTATTCTCAGAAATACTAACGGTACGTCGAGCCACACCAGAGAGGCAGCAGGAGATTAGGGAAGTTAACAACTGGCTGAGGAGCTGGTGTAGAAAGGAGGGTTTCAGGTTCCTGGAGAACTGGGCCAATTTCTCAATCGGTTACGAGCTCTTTAGAAAGGACGGACTGCACCTAAATGGGGAAGGTGCAGACCGGCTGGGAATGAGGATGGCCAACAAGTTAGAGTGGAACATAGTTCAGAGGGTAGTATTGGGGGCAGCAGTGGTAGCCCGAATAAAAAACCTAAATCCGAGGTAAGTAGTGTAATAAGTCCTATATGTAACCGAGGAATACCCATCAAGGAAACAGTAGGCGTCCGGACAAAACTACGTGGCTTGTTCACTAATGCCAGGAGTCTGGCGGACAAGATGGGAGAACTAGAGCTGCTACTGTACAAAGAGGAATTTGATTTTGTGAGAATTTCAGGGACTTGGTTCAACAGCTCTCATGATTGGCTGGCTACCATTCAGGGGTGTTCCCTATATCGCAGGGATAGGGAGGGCAAAAAAGGGGGAGGGGTATACCTGTATATAAAAAATGACGTACAAGTAAATGTGAGGGATGACATTACTAGGGGATAAAGGGAGGAGGTTGAATCCTTATGGGTAGAGCTACAAAGGGAAGCTACCAAGGGGAAAGTAATACTGGGAATATGTTATAGGCCCCCCAACCAAAGGGAAGAGGGGGAGGCGGATCTCCTATTGCAATTTGGAATAGCGGCAAAGATGGGGAGCATCATTATAATGGGCTGATAATACGCTCCTTGCTGGAAGATGTTAGTTGGGATAAAATTCTAGGAACAATGAACGCGGAGGAAAAATGGGAGTGTTTCAAGAACATGCTAAACAAAGGTATTAGCCAATGTATCCCAATGGGAAATAAAATTAAAAGAGCTAATAAAAGACCAGGGTGGCTTGACTCCAGCGTAAAAGCATATATAAAAACAAAGGAGAAGGCCTTTAAAAAATACAAGGCTGAGGGATCTCTGTCAGCATTCCATCTTTACAATGTATGCAATAAGGAATGTAAGGGTGCAATCAGGGCCACTAAGATAGAACATGAAAGACACATAGCAGAGGAGAGTAAAAAGAATCCCAAGAAATTCTTTATGTATATAAATAGTAAGAGAGAGAGGTCAGATCATATCGGCCCCATAAAGAATGATGAAGGGAATCTGGTTACAAAGGATGGAGAAATGGCAAAGGTGTTAAACTCATTTTTCTCCTCAGTATTCATGAAGGAAACGGGGGGCTCAAGTATACAAAACTACAATGTTGGTCCTCACGACATATCACAGGAAGCACCCTCATGGCTAACTGAGGATAAAGTTAGGAATAGACTTGATAAATGTAATGTTAATAAGTCACCGGGACCTGATGGCTTGCACCCAAGGGTCCTTAAGGAACTCAGTCAAGAAATTGCCAGACCATTGTACCTAATTTTTAAGGACAGTTTACTGACTGGTAGGATACCAGCTGATTGGAGAAAAGCCAATGTAGCACCAATATATAAAAAAGGACCAGGGTGGGAGTGCGCATGCGCAGGGAAGCCATGAAGATGCTCTGAGCTGCAGCTCCGTCCCACTCTGACCATTCGGGAGCCCTCCAGCATCTAATCAGCAGCATCCCTGCTCTCCTGCACCACAACCCGTTAGGGGGGCCCCCGGCCCACCGATCCGCATGTCGGGTGACCCCCCACGGAAAGAGGTCCACCAGCCAGCTCTGCTTCGAGCAGCAGGCCCCAGGCGCTTCCAAGATGGCGACCGCTACACAGTCAGGAACCAGCACGGAGGAGCCAGACACCATCGCGGACCCCCAAACAGAGACACATCAGGTCTGTGCCCCACCAGTAACCCCCAACACCCCGCTCTAGGGCACACCAGTTTCAAAGAAGCCCTGCTAAGGAGAACAATGGAGGAGGCCTTACTCACTCCCAGAAGTGACATAGCCTTTAGCCCCATGGGAGCACATCATATATCCCCAGGCCTTCAAGCCCACACTCCTGATATAGGAATGCTCTTGAATCGCTTCTCAGAGATGCTGGCAGCTGGCCTTGCTCAAAACGCTGCCCACATCACAGAGGCAATTAAAGCAGACATTCACAATCTGAGAAACCACATTGAGACCATAGAGCAAGCAGTGGACAATACCGCTTACAGAGTCAAACAGAACACTCATTGCATACAGACTCTTCAGGACCAATTGGACGCTGCTCTGTCCAAAATCGATGACCTCGAGAAAAGGAGTTGATGCTATAACTTTCGGATTAGAGGACTACCTGAATCAGCCAAGGATGTACAAGGAGCAGTTAAGACCCTTATGAAAGACCTGCTGGCAGACACCTCTGCCCATGAACTCGAACTTGATCGGGCCCATAGGGCCCTAAACCCCCGCGACAGGAGACATTATAGTCAAGCCGCACTTTTTTGCCACCAAGGAGGGGGTGATGCGAAAATCGCTGGAGGCAGGCAGCCTATCGCTCCAAGGCCACCCCATACAGGTCTTCGCCGATGTCTCCCCCACTACCATTCAGAAAAGGCGCTCTCTCAAACCCCCGTCTCTCAGTCCTGGCACAAAAATCAATCAAATATTGGTGGCCGTTCCCCTTCCGGCTTCAAATTATTCGCAACAAGACCCACGGATTCTCAACAATTCAAGAGGGTGAACGAATCCTTTTTCAGCTGGGCCTCATAACGCAGGAACCCACGCTACCCTCCTCTGAAGCCCGTCACAACAGCTCCTCGAAGAGACCTCCTCCAGGGAGCCCCCTTACTACTCTATGGATCAAACAACAGAACAAGAGGCAGCGGGACTCCAAACCCCACCACTGACTTTGATGGTCCTCACTTCCTGGTCTCGTTCCTTTGGACCTTGATCCAGGTCTGAGGTCGACTGCGACCTCCTGCACTTCCAGAAGAGCACCCTGCTATCTTCTCCCAGTTACGCTAAATGGGACTTTTGTTGTGGACGGGATGCCTGACGCTCTTCTGGCACATGAAAAAGGGTGACCTAGACCCACCCTCCTTCTCCCCATTGTGGGGCACTACCACCCCGAAGATGTCTCCCACAGCCACTCAAGCTATCTACGGTTTTCCTTTTCAGAGGAAGAACCCTTGACTCAGCTAAGCGGACCGCTATATATTCACTTTTAATTAATACTTACCACATACCCGTGCCCTTCCCAATGAGTCCTCTTCATTTTTCCAGATGTTTAGCAGGTTTAGGTTAATTCTTTAGTCCACACCTATGGCTTGATTGACTCATGGAGGGAAGCTAACCTCACTTCCGGAAACTTCACCCATTTTTCATCTCCCCACAAGACGTTCGCAAATATAGACCACATCTTTCTCCCCATGCCTGACGCACATAGAATACTTAGAGCCAAAATCCTCGACATCCCTTGGTCAGACCACTCACTAGTTTCTCTCACGAACTAATCCTCCCTGCCCCCAAAGGGCCCTCGTCTTTGGAGACTTAACAAATCACTCCTCTCCAACCTGACTCATTGCACCATGATAGAAAAAGATATCCAAGAATACTTTCTCGCCAATGACACTGCCCACATCTTTCCTGGCTCTCTCTGGGGGGGACATAAAGCTGTGATCAGGGGGAAACACATCCAACTGGGGGCAAAACTCAAACGAGAATGCCAAGCAGATTTAATCAAATTGGAGCTCTCATTTAAACAGGCTAGTAAGGCACACAAACTGAATCCTTCAAAACAATCCCTAGCGGCCCTTGATGCAACCAAACTGGCTCTCAATTTAGCCTTAACAACATCGACCAACAGGTACCTACAATGGACGTTGGGGTGCTTCTATATGACCAAGGATAAAATAAGTCCATGCCTGGCATCTAAGATCTCCCCTAAATATAAACTTCTTTCTTGCCCCAAGATAAAATCCCTGTCTGGTGACCTCACTGAAAATCCCGAGCGTATCCTAGAATCATTTCATGATTTCTATTCATCCCTATACTCCAAAGACCCAGTAGATCACTCCACTAAAGTAGAGTCCTTCTTGAAGGAGAACTCTCTCCCTTTACTAGAGGACCAACACAAAGAAATCTTGGACTCCCCAATCACAGAACCCGAAGTGGCTCAGGTCATCAAAGACCTTAAATTGTCATCAGCCCCAGGGCCTGACGGCTTCCCCAATTTATATTACAAGACTTTCGCTCAAACCCTTCCTCCGCATTTAGCCCGTATGTTTAACTCCCTCAGGGATTGTGATCCACTGGACCTTTCCTTCTAACCTGGCCTTTATAACGATGATGCCTAAATGGGATAAGGACCCGAGCGAAGTAAGTAACTACAGACCCATTTTGTTAATCAATAACGATCTTAAAATCTTGTCAAAAATTTTGGCAAACTGATTGACTTCCTTTATCGGTCAACATGTGCACAGGGACAAGGTGGAGTTCATCCTGAGGAGACAGGACCCAGACCAGATTCGTAGAGCGCTAGATCTAATCTCTCTATTACAATCAAACTGGATGGAGGCCCTCCCTGGGAGGGGCTCCTCCTCTCACTGGACCTCCACAAAGCCTTCGATTCCATCGCATGGCTCTAGCTCTTCAAAATTTTGGATACCTGGGGCTTCGGCCCTAAATTTGTAAACATCATCTCTTCCCTATATTCCCGCCCAAACGCCCAAGTGTGCTTCCAAGGATATCTTTCTTTCCCCTTCCTGATCAGGAGAGGCACCAGACAGGGATGTCCCCTATCCCCATTAATGTTCGCTGTGGCCATGGAAACACTGGCTATAGCGGTCAAAAAACACCCCTACATACAGGGGGTTTCCTGTGGCCCAGATAAACACAAATGCGCCCTCTTTGCGGACGATGTCCTTCTATTTGTCACCTTCCCCCTGACCTCTTTACCAGTCATCTCACACACACTTCAATCCTTCAGTCAGGTTTCGGGACTGCAAGTTAACAAGACAAAATCTATGATCCTGAACATCTCAGTCCCCACCCATGTAGCTGAGTCACTTAAAGACTGTTATGCCTTTTCTTGGAGTTCTACCACAATCTCGTACTTGGGGATTAGTCTTCCCTCCTCCTTCAACCAAACTTATGACTCCAACTACCCCACGCTATTTAGAAAGCTAAAGTCGGACCTCACTAAATGGTCCACTGTGGGGCTGTCCTGGCTGGGAAGGGTCAATGCTATAAAAATGACCCTTCTTCCCAGAATACTCTATTTCTTCCATTCCCTCCCCATTCCAATCAACAAATCCCATCTTCATAAACTTCAGCTATCACTAGGTTTGTCTGGGGGGGCGCCGCTTCTCCCATCAAATTCTCACCCGTCCCAGGCCGAAGGGGGGCTTGGGCCTCCTGGACCTCTGGAGCTACTCTGCAGCCTTCCAATTGGCCCAATTTTTGATCATTTATTCCAAAGGCCCTAAACCTGACTGGGTCCCTATTGAGAGGCAGGTGGTTCCCTCCTTCACCCTGGACATCCTGGTCTGCAGCCCATCGAGAATTCGCCCCCCCATCCTTTCCCCAACTCTCTCGCACTTAGTCCACCTGTGTGATGTAATGCATAAATCCAAAAAGATCACCTCCACATGTCGCTCGCTTTCGTATATATTTAATAACTCCCTTTAGCCCCCTGGACAAGACATCAGAGCCTTCATGTGGTGGCTTAACAAAGGCCTTTATCGAATTGGCCACTTCTTTAATTCAAATGGTCCCCTCACATATAAACACTGCGTCAACAAGTTAGAAATGCCCCCTACAGAAAGTTTTCGCTTTACACAAATATCGCATTTCCTAAATTCTATTGTGGGGGACAGAATGGCTCCACTACAAATCACCCCATTCAAGCAATGGTGAGCTGAGGCCGTGGACCAGAAGGGAGACATAGCCCTCATCTATTCAGGTTTGGTGGACCCTAGGGTGAAGACTGTATATATGCGAGCCTGGGAGGAGGACCTCAGGATTGATCTGGATCTAGAGAATTGGCATATGATTTACAGCAGGCACATCAAAGGGTTGGCTAATGTCACATTGGTAGAGGCAAAAATCAAAACCTTGACCAGATGGTATTTAGTCCCCACCCGCTTGGCCAAGATGTTCCCTTCAACCTCCCCCCTTTGCTTCAAGAGGAAGTAAACCCAGATTGGGTTTACTTCCTCTACATACCCCTGTAAATTAGAAGCATAATGGGCTACTATGCATGGCATAGTAGACCATTATGTGCCACTTACCTGCAAACAAAGCCAGCGATGTCCAGCACTGTCCCCTGTGCTGCCGGCATCCATCTTCAGCCCCTCTTCCTTCCGGGGGCCGCGATCTCCGGCTCTGTGACTGGCTGGAGTCGCGCGACATCACTCCCGCGCATGGGCGTGGGAGCCACCAGTCACGGCACAGTCTCAGTGGAGAAACAGCACGGAGGCAGTTTCTTCACTGCGCATGTGCCGAAATGATGTTGGCACATGCAGAACACTGCATATCTCCTGAACTGTGCAGGTTTGGGAGATATGCAGGGCACCTACAGGTAAGCCTTATTCTAGGCTTACCTGTAGGTTAAAGTGGTTGTCACAGGTTGATAACCACTTTCAGAGAATGCAGTCACTCAGGCACACTCCTTCATACTCTATGGGAGTGCCCCAGAATTAGAAGATTTTGGATCCGCTGGTTTCAGCTGGTCCGTAAAGTCACAGGTCACTCAATTGCCCAGAACCCACAGATTGCCTTGCTTAACCAGTATGAGCCAAGGATCCCCAAACATGGGCCCTGTTCCGTTACATGTTTCTAGCAGCTAAATTGACAATCACCAGGGCCTGGAAATCACAAACAGTCTCAATTACATTAGCTAAGAGTAAAGTGCCATGGATTATGACCCATGAAAAGAGAACCAATATCATCCTAACCAAAGAAGCAACGTTTGAAGAGATTTAGGGTTCCTGGGCTCTATACTTGGGAACTACTTTATAGCTCCTATATAGTTCTAAGAGTGACCGCTATTACTCTATGCTGGTTCCCCGATAGAACACTTGATGACTCGAATAACAATCCTCTCTTCCCTCTCTCCCACACCCGCTCCTTTCCTATCTCCTTCTCTCCCTCTTGCCTTCCCACGGAAATTTCTTCCACGCATATTGTTATTGATGTATTTCTGACTAGTCTCTAGAGAGACCCCATCTAGGTCCTAATTCTTTATGGGACATCTAAGATGGTGTAGATAACCCTAGCACCAAGCTACTGTCTGGACTGTCTGTTTATCTGGTACGTACTTTCCGGCCCCTGCACCCCGGGGGAGCAAGATTCCTAACTCCACTCGGTGCCCCTGGGGGGTAGGGGAAGGGTCCCCCTGGGAGGGCCGCTTGGCCACAGTCTGATCCCTATGGGGCAGGTGGTACACGTTCCTGGGAGTAAACCATCTTTCCTGGTGCCTCCTCTCCATCTCCCCAGTTGCTGGACCCATGTCCTACAACTGACATTTTAGGCTAGTTTGTCTATTCCTTTGGTTTCTTTATCATGGGCTCCCTAGAGCCTTCTTACCGAGAGTTCCTGTACGACTTGCTTCTCATTATGAATACACAGTGCATGCTAGTCCGACTTGTTATTTCAATCTATAACAGTTTGTATGTATATCTTTTTTCTATCTAACCAATAAAAGATATTTAAACATAAAAAAGGACCAAGGTATATCCCTGGGAACTACAGGCCAGTTAGCTTAACATCAGTAATATGCAAGCTCTTGGAGGGAATAATAAGGGATTATATACAAGATTATTGTAATGAAAACAGTATCATTAGCTATAATCAGCACGGTTTCGTGAAGAATCATTCTTGCCAAACCAATCTATTAACCTTCTATGAGGAGCTGAGCTGGCATCTAGATAAAGGAAGGCCTGTAGACAGGGTGTATCTAGAATTTGCAAAAGCATTTGATACAGTTCCCCATAAACGCTGTCCAACTAAGGTCTGTCAGCACGGATCAAAGGGTGAGTACATGGATTGAAAACTGGTTACAGGGGCGAGTCCAGAGGGTGGGGATAAATGGGGAATACTCAGATTGGTCTGGTGTGGAAAGTGGGGTTCCCCAGGGATCTGTACTGGGACCAATCCTATTCAATTTATTCATAAACGATCTGGAGGATGGGATAAACAGCTCAATCTCAATATTTGCGGATGATACCAAGCTAAGAAGATCAATAACTTCTCCACAGGATGTTAGAACCTTGCAAGAAGATCTGAACAAATTAATGGGGTGGGCAGATAAGTGGCAAATGAGGTTAAACGTAGAAAAATGCAGAATAATGCATTTGGGTAATAAGAATATGAATGCAAACTACTCACTAGGGGTAGAGTCTCTGGGGGAATCTAGGATGGAAAAGGACCTAGGGGTCCTAGTAGATGACAGGCTTAGCAATGACAGGAAATGCCAAGCTGCTGCAAGCAAAGCTAACAAAATATAGGCATGCATCAAGAAATGGATTAACACCAGGGATAAATCAATAATTCTCCCACTATACAAGTCACCTGGAGTATGCCATCCAGTTATGGGCACCAGGTTTCAGAAAGGATGTCCTGGAACTGGAAAGGGTTCAGAGAAGGGTAACAAAGCTAATTAAGGGATTGGATTACCTCAGTTATGAGGAAAGATTACAAGCACTGAACTTTTTCTCTCTGGAGAAGAGAGGCTTGAGAGGGGATATGATTTCAATGTACACATACTGTACTGGTGACCCCACAATAGGGACAAATCTATTTTGCGCAAGGGAGTACACAAAGACACACGGCTATTCACTAAAATTAGAAGAAAGGCAGTTTAACCTTAAACTGCGTAGAGGGTTCTTTACGGTAAGAGTAGTGAGGTTGTGGAATGCTCTTCCACAAACAGTGGTTTCAGCTGGGAGCATATATAATTTCAAAAAAACTATTAGATGGGCACCTAAGGGACCACAACATTGAGGGATATACAATGTAATACTGACATAAAAGTACACATATAGGTTGAACTTGATCTTTTTTCAACCTCACTAACTATGTAACTATGTAATACATCATACACACTAGGGGGGTACAACTGGGGGCATCCATAGTAAAGAAGGATCTGGGGGTTTTGGTAGATCATTAGCTTAATAAAAGTATGCAATGCCAAGCTGCGGTTTCCACAGCGAGCTATGTCCTTTCTTGTATTAAGAGAGGTATGGACTCCAGAGAGAGAGATATCATTCTGCTCCTGTACAAATCATTAATAACACCTCATCTGGAATATGCAGTTCAGTTTTGGGAACCAGTTCACAAAAAGAATATTGGGCAACTGGAGAAAGTGTAGAGAAGGGAAGCCAAACTGATAAGAGGCATGGGGGAGCTCAGCTATGAGGAAAGATTAGAGGAACTGAATTTATTCTCTCTTGAGAAGAGGGGATTAAGGGGGATATGATCAACATGTACAAATACATAAGGGGTCCATATAGTGAACTTGGTGTTGAGTTATTCACTTTAAGGTCATCAAAGAGGACAAGGGGGCACTCTTTACTTCTAGAGGAAAAGAGGTTTCATCATCAAATAGGGAATGATGTCTTCACAGTAAGAGCTGTGAAAATGTAAAATAGACACCCTCAAGAGGTGGTTATGGCCAGCTTAGTAGATTTAAAAGGAAACAAGAAAAAAACAAATGCACCTCTAAGAGTAACAGTAAAAACCAGGATTTTATTAAATAACAAGTAACTACTCACAGAAGTAGTAGGGTGCTGCGCTTTGCAGACTTTGGAGAAAAGGAGATCTTCATTTCTCACGGGGGAACAGGAGAAACTACTGGAATTTCACTTATTGAGTTGTGGTTCAAGTGATATACCTGGGGAATACATAAACATGTACAACTAGTATAGGGGGAATTAGGGGAGAAGAGTTCTCTCTTATTTAAGTCAAGGAGATTAGAAAGGAGTATCGACTCGAGGGGGTACGGAGAATAGTCAAACCGAAGGGAAGAGATGTGAA
>BLSH010423332.1:748779-776855 GCA_018402905.1 Glandirana rugosa | reverse complement strand
TTTGGCGTCTCTGGAGGCTCTGGGTGGGCCAAATATACGGATCACCCACAGCGGGTGGCAAGGCAGGTGTAATCTTCCTAGTACACAAAAATCTCCCTTTCCAACTCCTCTCGGAGGTGACGGACAGTGAGGGACGCATCTCCTTCCTTAGGTTCAAACTATTCAACAAAGAGATGGTCTTGGGCAATATTTACGCCCCGAATTCCCCCTCTAAAACCTTCTTTCATGATTTGACGGCCAAGATAGTGCCTTTCCTCCATCTGCCCCTGTTAATAGGGGGGGATTTCAACTCAGTCATGTGCACCCAAGAGGACAGGGCTCGTGCCCTACCCAAACCAAGGCAGGAGGCCTCCGGCCCTCCCTCACCACTTGCGCAATTCGCGGAAGCCACCCAACTCACTGATACATGGAGGCTGGACAACCCCATAGGGAGGGAATACACTTTCTTTTCCCCCCGCACCAAAGCCTATCGAGGATAGACTACATGTTCTGCAACCCCCTTATGCTACCATTATCTTCTGACCCGCAAATTCTGGACATGGTAATTTCGGACCATGCCCCAGTTGCACTTCAGCTGGCAGTCTCAGAGACCCCAAATCCCACTAGAATGTGGCGTTTCCCAGCGCACCTAGCAGGAACACTGAACTGCTAGAGGTGATCCGCAAATCGTGGGAAGAATTCCAGGAAACGAACTCGGCACATGCAGGGGACCCCATACTCTTCTGGGAAACTGCAAAAGTGGTTTTAAGGGGCAAAGTACTAGCGTTTGCAGCGTCCCATAAAAAAAAGACTACCCAGCACTACGAAAGAGCCAGCACGGCTCTACGTGAGGCTCAAAACACCCTTAATAAACACAACTCCCCTGACACCAGAAAAAATTGGACTGAGGCAAAATCTGATTTCGACAGGTGGGCGGACGCGTGAACTCTATTATTACTCGCGATCCCAACTCCAATACCACAAATTCGGCAAGAAACCGGGCAAACTTTTGGCTCGGCTGTGCAGAGGCCCTTACACCCCTACCCATATAACGACCTTAAAACGACCTGATAGCTCGATGACACACGACTCAAGAGATGTTATCTCTGACCTAGAAGATTTCTATTCAAACCTGTACAGCGACGACCTCATAGACGAACCTTTGGCGAACTCGCTCCTCGACAAAATTAACCTCCCTTCAATCGACCCTAACGACCTAACGGCCCTCAACGCCCCCATAACTCCAGACGAAGTCAATCTAGCCATATCTTCGCTCACCCCTAACAAAGCCCCCGGCCCTGACGGGTACACGTCAGAATTTTTCAAACTAACCAAAGACCTAATCACTCCCACGCTTGTCTCCCTCTACCAGAGTATATTAGATGGAGGCCCATATCTCCCTATGGGGTTTCAGGCGCACATAAAGCTAATTCCAAAAAAAGACAAAGACCCCTTAAACCCGGGCTCCTATAGGCCCATTTCCCTACTTAACCTTGACTCTAAACTGCTCTCTAAAATTATGGCCAAAAGACTGGCACGAATCATGCCCGTTTTGCTACACCCCGCACACGCAGGCTTCACCATGGGGAGGTCGGCGGCCTCTAACATCTGAAAGGTGTTGGCTGTGCTGGAGGCGGCCAGGGCTGGTACGGCCAGGGATTCTGTTATTGTCACCCTTGATGCTGAAAAAGCATTCGACAATATCAATTTCCGCTGGCTGGGACTAGTCCTTCAGAGAATGGGCATATCTGGCCCCTTTTCCCACTTGATTACTGCCATGTACAAAGCACCATATGCAAATGTGGTAGCTGCGGGCTTAATCTCCAACAAAATTATGCTACACAAGGGTACGCGCCAGGGGTGCCTCCTTTCCCCTCTCCTATTCAACCTGGCTATCGAGCCCCTCTCCCGCTTTATATTGTTCAACTCCAACATTCATGGGGTGATAAGAAAAAAAAACAAATGCGCCTCTAAGAGTAACAGTAAAAACCAGGATTTTATTAAATAACAAGTGACTACTCACAGAAGTAGTATGGTGCTGCGCTTTGCAGTGTCAGCCACTGCTGGCTTCTTTGCTGGAGTCCTGTGGTGGTCCTGCTGGGCTGGGGTGGTGGGGAGTGCGGGTTCAGCTGTACTGGTGGAGGAGAGTCCTTCGGTGAGTCCCGGGGAGACCTTCTCTAGGAGACAGTGGTCCGCAGCAATCCGATCCGACCGGTGCCAGTGCGTGCAGGAGAGGTGACCACAGCAACGGCGTCGGGACTCACCGAAGGACCCTCCTCCACCAGTACAGCTGAACCCGCACTCCCCACCACCCCAGCCCAGCAGGACCACCACAGGACTCCAGAACAGAAGCCAGCAGTGGCTGACACTGCAAAGCGCAGCACCCTGCTACTTCTGTGAGTAGTTACCTGTTATTTAATAAAATACTGTTTTTTACTGTTACTCTTAGAGGCGCATTTGTTTTTTTCTTGTTTCCTTTCACACAGAAGTTTGGTTTGCTTCCCACATTTGCAGCCCTTGGCAGGACAGTCACCCACAAGAGCACCCAGGATCTTTGTGCATAGACAATTTTATGACTTTTATGATTTTTATGATTTTTTATGTTTTTAATGAACTTTCATGAATGTCATTCAGCTCCATCATTGGTCATCTGTGATTGCCCCCACCTAAATGCCTCCCATCACATGCTCACAGCATAACCACTCCATCTGATCCCTAGTCCATGGTTCACACTGCGCTTGAACATATCCTCTTAGTAGATTTAAAAGGCCTGGATTCTTTCCTAAATGCACATAATATAACTGGGTACTAACATGTATAGGTAAAGTTAATCCAGGAAATATCCGATTGCTTCTCAGGGGATCGGGAAGGAATTTTTTCCCCTGCTGTAGCACATTGGATCATGCTTTGCTGTGGGGTTTTGTCTTCCTCTGGATCAACTGTGGGTATAGGATTATGTATATGTGATTGTATGTTTTTATTTTTTTTGTTGGTTGAACTAGATGAAGGTTTTTCAACCTGGCTAACTATGTAATACACTTTACCAAAGATTAATATTCTACTACCCAAACTTCCAGCGGCATATTTGTTAGAGAGGTACTCCAAGGCAGGTTGATGCAAAATATCTGTGTCCATTACTTTTGCAGATGAGTTTAAAGTTCTGCTCTCAGACTTCTTTTCAAATTTGCTCAGCATCAGTTTGTAGCAAGATTTCTTTGTGTTAAAGTGATTGTAAACGATCACCTTGAAAAGCAATCCATTCAGTTTAAAATAGAAATGAAAGGCAAAACATTTTTGTATAGATATATATAGATATAAAAAAACCCATTATAAATACATTTTTACCCTGTTTTATAAGTGATCATATTCCTTCTGTTCTCAGCTGCATAAGAGCTGTGGGGAGGAGAAGCAGCAGCACACTAAGCTTCCCAGTGAATGAGTGTGCAGCCGGTGTGTGTCAGGACAAGTCTGATCATTGGAGGAGAGCAAACTGAGTTCTCAGCATAGCTAAAGAACTGACCACACTGTATTCTCCTGCTTAGTGTGGTCAGTTTTTAATAGGAAAGCAGAGGGACTGGCAGGAACACCAGTGATTTCACATAAAGGAAGCATGCAAAGAGAACAGGATACTTTCTCATACAAGTACAGGGTACAGCAACCACATATCACGGGTAACAAACACTTTAAATATTAAACTGAACAGGATAATTGATACTCTAGCCTTTCTCAACTAGGGTTCTCTTGCAGGTAGTTCCAGACTCCAGAGGTTCCCAATGGGTTCTTTAAAGAGTAAGAATTGGTGGCCTTTAATCTTCTACCTACAATGACAATCAAAGTAAGGAGGTAATTTTCCGATGACATTCAATGGGGTCATGTCTGCAATGCAAGGCAATTTAAGGGACACTTCTTCACTGGCCACTAGTGGAAAAAGAACAATACAATCTTCTTACTTAATGCTTATTTTCTGGCTTATATTTTTTTCTACTTTATTCTTTTTTTATTAAAAACAATTTTGGCACACAGAGCTAATATACTATAAATTGTAGAGCCGAAAATGATTTCAACGGTTCCTCTTGGACAGTTGCTCCCAACCTCTTCGAATGCTTCCAACGGGCTATGTTTTGGTGATTTTCCTTTGACAAAATATCTGTCAAATACCAAACCATTGATAGTGATTTAAAGCACCTGTACAAGGTGAAAGACATCTTGAAAACATGCCCTGTTGGGGGTAGTTGAGAATTGAATTAGGCTGGGAACCACTGCTTTTTTAACCACTTGCCGACTGGCGTCTAATGGCGACAGAGTGGCTCGATATCGCCCCCCGCAGTAAAAGAACGTAGGTCCGTGTAAGTAAACACGGATCTCCGTTCTCATAGAGGGGGAAGGGCTGTGATCACAGGCTTCCTGTATATGGAAGCCGTGATCACTCCCGTCCCCCTGCCAGCCCAGCACCAATACAGTTAGAACACACCCAGGGAACACTGTTAACCCTTAGAGCGCCCCCTTCAGGTTAATCCCTTCACTGCCAATGGTATGTACACAGTAATCAGTGCATTTTTATAGCACTGATCGCTGTATAAATGTCAATGGTCCCAACAAAGTGTCAAAAAAGTGCAACATGTCCGCCCCAATATCACAGTACCACTAAAAATCGCAGATCGCTGCCATTACTAGTAAAAAATAAAAATAAATAAAAACCCCAGAAATTAATTTTCATCATCCGTAAACGCGGCAACATTTGCGCAAACCAATCAATATACGCCGATTGCGATTTTTTTTACCAAAAATATGAGGAAGAATATAAATCGGCCAAAACCGATGAAAAAAAATGTTTTTTAATATTTTTTTTTTGGATTTGTATTTTAGCAAAAAGTAAGAATTTTTAATTTTTTTTTGGAAAATTGTCGCTCTTCTTTTGTTTATAGCAGCGATCAGAAATAACGCAAAGGGGATCAAATACCACCAAAAGAAAGCTCTATTTGTGGGAAAAAGTGTGAAATCCTTCCGGGGCTGAAGTGTTTAAGAAAAAAAAAACCTTGCGAAAAGACACTCTAGAGCAGTGGTTCTCAACTCCGGTCCTCAGGACCTACCAACAGACCAGATTTTAAGTATTACCTTGGGGATATGGAGATTAGAATACTGCAATCACTGAGCAGCAAATGATATCGCCTGTGATGTATTTCAGTTATCCTGCAAACCTGGCCTGTTAGTGGGTCCCGAGGACAGGAGTTGAGAACCACTGCTCTAGAGATACATAATTCCTGGCAAGTTAAAGATCAAAAGAGCATAACAATTTTGAAGATTACTTTAAAGGCACCAGGCTAATTAATATACAGTATCTCACAATAGTGAGTACACCCCTCACATTTTTGGAAATATTTTATTATATCTTTTCATGTGACAAGACTGAAGAATTGACACTATGTAAAGTAGTGAGTGTACAACTTGTATAACAATGTAAATTTGTTGTCCCCTCAAAATAACTCAACACACAGCCATTAATGTCTAAACTGCTGGCAACAAAAGTGAGTACACCCCTAAGTGAAAATGTCCAAATTGGCACATTTAGCCATTTTCCCTCCCGGGTGTCATGTGACTCATTAGTGTTACCAAGTCTCAGGTATGAATGGGGAGCAGGTGTGTTAAATTTGGTGTTGTAGCTCTCACTCTCTCATACTGGTCACTGGAAGTTCAACATGATACAAAGAACTCTCAGAGGATCTGAAAAAAAGAATTGTTGCTCTGAATATAGATGGCCTAGGCTATAAAAAGATTTCCAAGATTCTGAAACTGAGCTGCAGCATGGTGACCAAGACCATACAGTGGTTTAACAGGACAGGTTCCACTCAGAACAGGCCTCGCCAT
This sequence comes from Glandirana rugosa, assembly GCA_018402905.1. Lineage (NCBI taxonomy): Eukaryota > Metazoa > Chordata > Amphibia > Anura > Ranidae > Glandirana > Glandirana rugosa. Next base: position 771,011 of record BLSH010423332.1, on the reverse strand, counting down.
GGTTGATCAAAGGGGTTCAGTGCACATGCCCAGCATCATATCCAGAGGTTGTCTTTGGGAAATAGACGTATGAGTGCTACCAGCATTGCTACAGAGGTTGAAGGGGTGGGGGTCAGCCTATCAGTGCTCAGACCATACGCCAAACACTGCATCAAAGTGGTCTGAATGGTTGGTGTCCCAGAAGGAAGCCTCTTCTAAAGATGATGCACAAGAAAGCCTGCATACAGTTTTCTGAAGACAAGCAGACTAAGGACATGGATTACTGGAACCATGTCTTGTGGTCTGATGAGACCAAGATAAACTTATTTGGTTCAGATGGTGTCAAGTGTGTGTGGCGGCAACCAGGTGAGGAGTACAAAGACAAGTGTGTCTTGCCTACAGTCAAGCATGGTGGTGGGGGTGTCATGGTCTGGGGCTGCATGAGTGCTGCCAGCATTCGGGAGCTACAGTTCATTGAAGGAACCATGAATGCCAACATGTACTGGGACATACTGAAGCAGAGTATGATCCCTTCCCTTCAGAGACTGGGCAGGAGGGCAGTATTCCAAAATGATAACAACCCCAAACACACCTCCAAGATGACCACTTCCTTGCTAAAGAAGCTGAGGGTAAAGATGATGGACTGGCCAAGCATGCCTCCAGACCTAAACCCAATTGAGCATATGTGAGGCATCCTCAAATGTAAGGTGGAGGAATGCAAGGTCTCTAACATCCACCATCTCCATTATGTGGTTATGGAGGAGTGGAAACCTGTGAAGCTCTGGTGAACTCCATGCCCAAGAGGGTTAAGGCAGTGCTTGAAAATAATGGTGACCACACAAAATATTGTCACTCTGGGGCCAATTTGGACATTTTCACTTAGGGGTGTACTCACTTTTGTTGCCAGCAGTTTAGACATTATTGGCTGTGTGTTGAGTTATTTTGAGGGGACAGCAAATTTACACTATTATACAAGCTGTATACTCCCTACTTTACATTGTAGCAAAGTGTCATTTCTTCAGTTTGTCACATGAAATATATATATATATATATATATATATATATAGTATCTCACAAAAGTGAGCACACCCCTCATATTTTGTAAATATTCCATTATATCTTTTCATGTGATAACACTGAAGAAATTACACTCTGTTACATTGTAAAGTAGTGAGTTTACAGCTTATATAAAAGTGTAAATTTGCTGTCCCCTCAAAATAACTCAACAAACAGTCATTAATGTCTAAACCACTGGCAACAAAATTTAGTACATCCCTAAGTGAAAATGTCTAAATGTTGGCATTCATGGTTGCCTCAATGAACTGTAGTTCCCCAGTGCCGGCAGCACTCATGCAGCCCCAGACCACGACACTCTCACCACCATGCTTGACTGTAGGCAAGACACACTTGTCTTTGTACTCCTCACAGTGTTGCCACCACACACGCTTGACACCATCTGAACCAAATAAGTTGGTCTCATCAGACCATAGGACATGGTTCCAGTAATCCAGGTGCTTAGTCTGCTTGTCTTCAGCAAACTGTTTGTGAGTTTTCTTGTGCATCATCTTTAGAAGAGGCTTCCTTCTGGGACAACAGCCATGCAGACCAACTTGATGCAGTGTGCAGCGTATGGTCTGAGCATTGACAGGCTGACCCCCCCAACTGCTCAACCTCTGCAGCAGTGCTGGCAGCACTCTATTTCCCAAAGACAACCTCGGGATATGAAGCTGAGCATGTGCACTCAACTTCTTTGGTCGACCATGGCGAGACCTGTTCTGAGTGGAACCTGTCCCGTTAAACCGCTGTATGGTCTTGGTTACCATGCTGCAGCTCAGTTTTAGGGTTTTGGCAATCTTCTTATAGCCTAGACCATCTTTATGTAGAGCAACAAATCTTTTTTTCAGATCCTCTGAGAGTTCTTTGCCATGAGGTGCCATGTTTAACTTCCAGTGACCAGTATGAGAAAGTGAGATTGATAACATAAAATTTAACACACCTGCTCCCCATTAACACCTGAGATCTTGTAACACTAACGAGTCACATGACACCGAGGAGGGAAAATAGGGCCCAATTTAGACATTTAGACATTTTAACCTACTAAGTGTACTCACTTTTGTTGCCAGAGGTTTAGACATTAATGGCTGTGTGTTGAGTTATTTTGAGGGGACAGCAAATTTACACTGTTATACAAGCTGTACACTCACTACTTAACATTGTAGCAAAGTGTCATTTCTTCAGTTTTGTCACATGAAAAGATAGAATAAAATATTTACAAAAATGGGATGGGTGTACTCACTTTTGTGAGATACTGTATATATTTCCAAAGTTACAATTATGACTAATAGTCAACAAGCACATATAAAAGGCTTATCGCATAAACCGGGAGATGCTTCACCTAGGACCGCTATCAGTCTGGTTGAGATGTTGACAAGAGACAAATCACAGATGCTGATGCATTTTGAGGGTGTCCCCTCTTCCTTAGAGCTCTCCTGAATTATATGAGGAGCCTTTTATACATGCATGTTTGTGAGTATAATTATTTTTTTCTTCCTTACAAAATAAACAGTGTTTTAAATAATACATTAGGCTGGTGCACCCTTTCTGTCTTTTGTGCATGTAGCCTCTTTTTCACAACCCTGGTTCGGTGTTGGGGGGGGGGGGGCTTATCAGAAAACATATTACCTATAATTAAAGACACCTAAATGTTTTACAAGTCCTTTATTTAAAGTAAAAATTCCCCAAAAGGCCCCCCATTGTAAACCCATTATCAATCATTATGCCTGCAGCCCCTGGAAAAAAAAGACTGACAACCTGCTAAACATGACCGATTCTGACACTACACAAAACGTTATCAGCTATAGAAAGAGAGGGGTGCTGAAAGTGCTGACATCATTGCCCAAATATGGCCAATGCCATATTTAGGCAATGATGTAACTCTTTCCATTCCCTGCCCATTTGCTTACATGGTCATGATTTCTCAGCCATGTACAGTAAGTGAATGGACCAGGTGCCATCAGTGGTTGGTAAGGATGCTGCCTTAGCAGCCAGTGACAGCTGGAAGCTGTCAAGTTTGTCCATGTTGAAAGCCCTAAACTTTCAATGTTTAGACAAACGTCCAAACAGCCAGTGTTTGGTCTGAACTTACATTTGGACTTAACACTGAGCTCATTCCTATTTGTGAATATTTGATTCAATTATCCAATTATGTGAAAAGCAGATTTTTGTTATGTTATTTATTATCTGTGTGCCTGGATAATTTAAGGAAATATTTACATAATTTATTAAGAGATAACTCTCAACTACTTTAGGAATCAGCCTCAGTGCTGCATATCTCCCTTCTCTCTGGAAATTGTTGCTGGTATTATTACAATTCACTCTAAGCTTAACACCTTATACTTTACCTTGCATATGACTGGATATTCAGAGTGAACATCATATTCATCATATTTATGAAGCTTAATATAAAACAGCAAACACATACTCTTTAACACTCCAGAGACCCCTATTCATGTCTTATTGAACTCTCATTAAATCAAGCTTTCAAGGCTCTCTCAAGCCCTTTGCCAAACATCTACAGAAAAATAATGACATACATTTCAATTGGCTTTGGTGGATTAGTAATAAAACACATATTAAATGTGAAACACAAAAATACACAAGAGCCTGGAGTGAGCATGATCCATTTGGGGAAAGTGGACTTATATGTGATAATTTGTGACACTGAATATGTGTATCCTATCAGAAACCTAATGCACTAAACAAAACGAAAAAAAAATAAATAAATAATAGGACATACTGCCATTTACCCTTCCCCCTAAAGCAGTAGTCTTACAGTAGTGTTACTAAACCCTGGAGCCTAAATTCACTATATCTGGCCTCCCGCTGTACAGAGAACATGGAAATGCAATAATTGTAGTAAATATAAACTGTTAACTACCTTTTCTCATCAGCAGTATATACAACAGCAGTCTTGTGACTTCTATCAGTGTCTGGCCAAGCACTGGTTAAAGCTTGTAGGAGGAGTTTTCTTCATCCTCTGACTGATCTATGAGGCTACATGACCCCTGGCCCTCTGTCTGGACAGTGCTGATTGGCCCTGTGAAGATCACATGCACCTTCCCCCCCCAAAAAAATCTCTAGCAATACACACCAAACTGAGCATGTGCAGAGTGCCCTCAAGGCCCTGTACTATCAGGAGATAGCAATAAAGTTGATGTGATGATGACTTTCCAATCATGGCTCATTGCTCTTAGTCTCACCCCACACTTTATATTCTTCCCATAGAGGCCGTTTGCAGCGTGATATTGGCATGGAAAGAGATAGAACAGGGCTCTGTTCAGTGCTACTAGAGAGTTAGTGTGCTATAGTGGGCTATTGTGATTCTATTGTGAGTGTAAAGTATCAGTTTAGTGTGAATCTCGTGATAGTGCAGCGTGAGTGTAGTGCGACCATTTATTTTTACTTTATTGTCACTTTAGTGGGAATCTAGTGATAGTGCAGCGTGAATGTAGTGCGTCCTTTCATTTTTACTTTAGTGTCTTTTTATTTTGTCAGGGCAGGTTTCTTGCAGTATATTTCAGTGCATTAGTGCACATTTACCGCAGTATATTGCAGTGTGTTAGTGCATGTTTAACGTAGTATAGTTCAGTGCATCGGTGCACGTTTACTGCAGTATATTTCAGTGCATTAGTGCATGTTTACCGCAGTATATTGCAGTGCATCAGTGCAGTTTTACTGCAATATATTGTACTGTGTCAGTGGAGTGTGTCTGTGTAGTGAGTACTCAAGTTAATGTGCACCAAACACCACTTTCCATTGATTAAAGTGCATCCATGTGAGGGGAATTCTGGGGGGGGGGGGGGAATAGCCTGATGTGAGAGACAGTGGACGTCCATCTGGGGAGCATGGCCCGAATCTGGGGAGCATGGCCTGATGGGAGAGACAGTGGAAGTCCATCTGGGGAGCTCTATATTCTACATCTCATTGCAGCAGAATCCGAGCTTCAGAGACCCCGGTGAGAGACATCATACATCTAGCACACCTCTCCACACACCCTGCTCCAGCCTGGGCTAAAAATTGAGTGGCGGATACACCAGCCTGCGGAGCAACAATAGGCCATAGCAACGCTCGGCTCCAGGCCTCCACACATCACATCGCCTTATCATCAGGCCATCCACTCAGCCAGCTCCACAAACGCTGTTCTTGGGGACTCTGTCCACCATCCGGGCCCCCCAGCTGACAAATGAGTGAATAGCTCAATCCGGTCTGAGAACTCAATTGCGGCTTATTGAGGCCTAGTGCGGCCGCCATGTTGAGATCCACGGCTCCTGCTACCACAGCGGAAATCCACCCGGGGGGTCCTGAAGGGTACATGAATCATAAGCAACCCAGTAATGTTTTTTTTTATTAAAAGGGACAGACACCACCTAAGAAAAATGTCAAAAAGGAGAAAACCATGAAAAACATGCTAATATCCCTGAAACAAACACTCTATTCATAACTCTCTGCTGCAGTGTTCTCACTTGCTAATGTAGTACAGCACCAGGACCAGGATCAACGCTTACATCATGTAAGAGAGCAAAATGTATGAACTCCTCACTGCCCACAACGACATAGTGGAAGTATGCACAGAACATGAAGAGGAAATGCAGGCAATCAATCTTAAACTAGCAGATCTCGAGGACCACTCTCGAAGAAACAATATACAATTTTGCAATATACCCGAGTCAATACAACAACCTGAACTAATACAGTTCCTACAATCTCTAATGCATGCTGTGGTACCCAACCTGTCAAACAGAGACCTGGAAATTAACAGAGCTCATAGACTACCAAAACCATCCCACCTCCCAGCAGAGAAACCAAAGCATGGGCTGGCATGAATACACTTTTACAAAGTCAAAGAAAAAGTGACGTATGCCGCTAATCACAATCCAAAGCTCCCAGAGCCATTTTCTGCATTGGCTCTATACACAGACCTATCAAAGGCAACAATGGAGAACTGAAGGCAGTTAACCACGATAACAAAGGCACTCCAAAACCACCATTTCCATACAAATGGGGACTTCCCACAAAACTGCTGATTACATACCAGAGCAAAACCCACACAGTGCGCACTCTCGCCGCCAGCCTCCAACTTCTGAAACTCTGGCGCATAATTCCAGAGGAAACCTCAAGACCATCGGCACCTCTTCCTTCTCAAGTGGAAGATGACTGGTCCCTTCCAGATGCCTGATACAATTGTCCATACACATAATCCTTTGTATCATTAGGCCTGGCTGCAACGGATTGCTGCCCCCCTCCAGTTGGAAGTCAACAGCAGTATCTCTTCACATTGAACCAGATTTGTTAACGGGTTCACCTTTTTTACTTCATTCCTTTCCCACACCAGCATTTCGCCACCCCTATAGACTTGCAACACTAAACCCTATAAACATGACCACACACCGGTGAGCTACCCAAACGAGGTACAAGATGGCCCACCACCAATAGAACTCATCAAAGCCGCAAAATGCCAGTTAAAATAGTATCTTTAAATGTCAAAGGCCTGAATAGTCCACAAAAGAGGGCCAATCTCCAGAAAGAAATGTCTAAACAAAATGTAAACATTGCTCTAATACAAGAAACACACTTTGCAGAATAAAAAAACCCTAAATTCAAACTCAAAGGATATGACACTGTTTATCTTGCTTCGTGCCCAAAGAAAAAGAATGGTGTTTTGACAGCTATCAGAGACACTCTTCAATTCCAACACCACCAAACATACGCCGACCCACAGGGTAGATACCTAATACTCACCTGCACAATTGGCCAAACCCACTACACACCGGTCAATGCCTATGGCCCTAATACCAGACAACTCCATTTTTTCAGATGTCTTTTCAAGAAAATAAACCACTTGAAACAAGGAAATGCTGTCATAGGGGGAGACCTCAACATTGTTGGAGACCCAGCTATGGACACCTCCGCAGCACAGCGACAGCAACGACTAGCTCTAAACCCCCTTATACAAGAACAGGACCTCTTTGATGTATGGAGAGCCCAACATGGCTCAGAGCAGGATTATACTTTTTTCTCCCAATCACAACTATCCTACTCACAAATCGACTCCTTTCTCCTATACTCCATATGGACCCTTCGAAATATCATGAACTCAGACATTGGTATTATCTCATGGTCGGATCATGCCCCTATCTCCATTACTTTGGGAGACCAATGCCCAGGACCACCCAAAATATGGAAACTGAACCCATCCCTACTAGCCAACCCCAAAATCCTAAAAGAAATAGAGATAGAGCACCAACATTTTTTTTTAAATTAATGAAAAGTCGGACACTGACAAAATCATACTTTGATCATCTTACAAAGCGTACCTATGAGGTATATTTATAAAACTGAGTAAAAGAGCGAGATGCCAGAGGGCCCAGCAGATAGACAAGGTATTATCCCACATCTCTAGCTTAGAGAAACTTAACAAAACCTCCCCCCCCCCCGTCTCGTGCACAAACCATTGAACTCCTAGAACTAAGGCAACAACTACAGACCCTGCTGCTCTACAAATTTGAGAACAACTTTAAATTTTCCAAAGCCAACTTCTATGCAATGAGCAATGAGTTGATAGGGAGAAGGGCCTCTTCCTGACAACCCTGGCCAGTGGTTGTCGGGGTCTGTGGGCAGGGGGCTTATCGGAATCTGGAAGCCGCCTTTAACAAGGGAGCCCCAGATCCCGTCCCCCCATGTGAATAGGTATCAGGTAAATTGTATCCCTACCCAATTCCCAAAAAAGTGTCAAAAAATAAAAATCACAGGAGACAGTATGGGACATGTCCTTTAAAAAAAAAAGAAGTGTCCCGTGATGTAATCCATGTCAATCATGGTGCCCAACGACCCAAAAAATCCAAAAACAAAAACTCATTTGCCTCTTTCAGAGGTGACACGCAGAATGGGCTGTCTTTGCTGTGACAATTTATTTATAGGCAAGGGCGCGGCCACCCAGTGATGTAGCAGAGTGACCACACCCCCTTCTGACATCATGTGATGTCGTGTGATGTGATGTGACATCAGAGGGAGCAGGGTCATCATCTTACATCACCGGATGGCCCCGCCCTAGCCTATAAATAAACTGTCACAGCAAAGACAGACCCCCACCCCAAAGCACCTTGTCCCCATGTTGATGGGGACAAGAGCCTCTTCCCGACAACCCTGGGCTGTGGTTGTTGGGGTCTGTGGGCGGGGGGCTTATTGGAATCTGGAAGCCCCCTTTAACAAGGGGGCCCCAGATCCCATCCCCCATGTGAATGGGTATCAGGTACATTGTACCCCTAGCCATTCACCAAAAAGTGTCAAAAATATAAAACACAGGAGACAGTTTGGGACAAGTCCTTTAAAAAAAAAAGTGTCCCGCCATGTAATCCACGTCAATCACGGTTTCCAATGACCCTAAAAATCCAAAAACAAAAACGCATTTGCCTCTTTCAGAGGCGACTCGCCAAATGGGCTGTCTTTGCTGTGACAGTTTATTTATAGGCAAGGGCGCGGCCACCCAGGGATGTAGCAGAGTGACCACACCCCCTTCTGACATCATGTGATGTTGTGTGACATCAGAGGGAGCAGGGTCATCATCTTACATCACCTGATGGCTCCGCCCTTGCCTATAAATAAACTGTCACTGCAAAGACAGACCATTCGGTGAGGTCTGAAAGAGGCGGATACGTCTTTTGCTTTTTGGATTTTTCGGGTCATCAGCACCGTGATTGATGTGGATTACATCGCGGAACACTTTTTTATTTATTTTTTGGGGCTTATCCCAAACTGTATCCTGTGGTTTTTATTTTTTGACACTTTTTTGGTGAATGGGTAGGAATACAATATACCTGATACCCATTCACATGGGGGGGTCAGGATCTGGGGGTCTCCTTGTTAAAAGGGGCTTCCAGATTCCGATAAGCCCCCCGTCCGCAGACCCCAACAACCACAGCCCAGGGTTGTCGGGAAGAGGCTTTTGTCCCCATCAACATGGAGACAAGGTGCTTTGGGGTGGGTGGCTCAGAGCCACCCCTGCCCTAAAGCACCCACTCCCCATGTTGAAGGCATGTAGCCTGGTATGGTTCAGGAGGGGGGCACTCACTCACACCCCCCCTATCCTGTCCGGCTAGGTTGCATGCTCAGATAAGGGTCTGGTATGGATTTTAGGGGGGACCCCACGCCAATTTTTTTTACATTTTGGTGTGGAGTTCCCCTTAAATCCATACCAGACCCGAAGGGAAAAACATTTTCCGTGATTTTTTTATCTATATTGCTGGGAGCCGGCAATACATTACAGCCACGATCAAGTTTAACCATTTCAGATCCACGCTATAGGCCATTGACGGCTACAGCGTGGACCTACCTACCGGACACCGTCAATTGATATCTGCCCCTTTGCACGCTCCCCGCATGCCCTCACGGCCGCTGGCAGTGCACTCTGCGTGGGCATGCCCATGGGTTGGGCGGACTCGATGTCTGCCGGCGACCCGCAATCGCCTAATAGAGAGGCAGAACGGGGAACCGCCAATGTAAACACGACGGGTCCCCGTTCTGTCAGGGGACATAACAGAGATCTACTGATCCCTGTACTGGGGATCAGTTAGATCTGTTATGTCCCTGCCAGCCCAGCCCCCACACAATTAGAACACACTGAGATAACACAGTTAACCCCTTGATTGCCCCCTAGTGTAACCTCTTCCCTGCCAGTGACATTTACACAGTAATCAATGGCTATTTTTAGCTCTGATAACTGTATAAATGCCATTGGTCTCAAAAAAGTGTCAAAAGGGACCGACTTGTCCGGCGGAATATCGCAGTCCCAATAAAAATTGCAGATTGCTGCCATTACTAGTAAAAAGAAAAGAAGAAAAAAAAATGGCATAAATCCATTCCCATAGTTTGTAGACGTGATAACTTTTGCGCAACCCAATCAATATATAAGAATATATATCGGCCTAAACTGAGGAATAATTCGTTTTTTATTTATTTATTTTTTTGGATATTTATTATAGCAAAAAGTAAAAAAAAATGTTCTTTTTTCAAAATCGAAGCTTTTTTTTGTTTATAGCGCAAAAAATAAAAACCACAGAGGTGATCAAATACCACCAAAAGAAAGCTCTATTTGTGGGAAAAAATGATGAAAATTTAGTTTGGGTACAACGTCGCATGACCGCACAATTGTAATTCAAAATGCAACAGTGCTGAAAGCTGAAAATTGGTCTGGACAGGAGGGGGGTTTAAGTACCCAGTAAGCAAGTGGTTAAATGACATTTTGCTGTGGCACTGTTCTAAACATCTGTCAGAGAAGCAGCAATGAGGATCCGAACGATCGTTCCGGAGATTGGAACGTTCGTTCCAATCGGAACGATAGTACACAACTGCGCCTGCGCGACACTGCGGGGAATTGCACATGCAGGCACAATCGGGGCGTTCGGCGCATCCAATGAGCACTAAGGGCGCCCTATTTAAGGCAATCCCTGACTTCAGCTAATCGCTGGATCATCTTCAGTCCCTTCTGCATCTGCTTCAGAGATCTGTTCCTGTGTTCCTATTGTGACCCGGCTTGCCCCTTGGACCTGCTTCTGCTCTGCTTCCCTTGCTTCCTGACCCCTGGCTTGCGTGGAAGTGTGTGGAAGTGCAAGGTGTAATAACCAATTTCATTGAACAATATAAAATCAAATAGGTCTACATTGAGTACAAAAATTACATTGATTAATGTTGTGTAGCATAACCAGCAAACTTAAAAGGAGACAGGTTTAAATGCAATGTTGGCTCTCGGCCAATAGGTGGTCCATAACTGGATATAATAAATTATATTGCTAGCAAAGTTCAAGTTCATAAATACAGCCACTGTCCTTGCATCAGCAGTTCACACTCTATATCAGTAGTCCAATCCCCCAAAGTTTGCGGTGTTATAAGTTGTTTTATTCTAATCCTGTAATGCTCATGAGTTGTCAGAATGACTCATGGGGTACTTGATGCAGGTCACAGGTGCTCCCCTCAAGGTCCCCTGCTTACCGGAGAACACCACCCCTGCAGGGGTAAAGCGCTTAGACGTATCTCAGGTGCTTTTGTTGATCCTGGTATGGGATATGTCTCATCATCCGTGTAAAGAGAAAAGGAAAAAAAGAAGGCGCATAGCGTAATAAGTAAAAATTATATAATCTTGCTTTATTAACCACGTGCAGGTTATAAAAATGTAAATTAGTTTAAAAAACTTTTAAAATGGCGTGTATCACACAAATGACAAAATCCTATATGCCCACAATTGTCACAGAGCCTGATCGAGCGCTGGGTGTGCGGTAATGCTTGGAGAGACATCCTGTGTACTTCCTGTACACCTCATTTGCGTTCCACCAGCTTGCTCTGCACACCCGGATGTGATGTAGGACGCAAGGAATAGGTACCCTCTGACGCGTTTCGTCATAGACGTTATCAAAGGCGTTCATAAGGCCTTTGATGACGTCTATGACAAAACACGTCAGACAGTACCTATTCCTTACGTCCTACGTCATATCTGGGTGTGCAGAGCGAGCTGGTGGAACTTCACCAGCTATCTTCTTATTTACATATTTAATGGTGAGAGGCCTAGTAGGAAGAATTTTGGCGTAAAAGGAACCAACACCTCAAAGAGACGGTCCAATAGTTGCTGAACTGCGTGCCAGAAGGGCTCAATTTTGGGACAGCCCCAGTATATATGAAATAGAGTACCTCTCATCTCACGGCATCGCCAGCCACGGTCAGAGCTAGTGGGGAAAATAGCATAGAGAACATCTGGGGTTAAGTACCAAAAGTAAATGATCTTATACACATTTTCTTTATAGAGGGTACAATATGAATGCTTGGCTGCTTGGGACAAGACTACCCTCTATGTCTCTATAGGCAAAGTTTCACCCAACGCTTTCTCCCATCTAAGCATGTAGGCATGTTTTCCTTGGCTTGCTAAGGGATATGTGCTAAGTATCTGGTAGATATCCGAAATTAACCCCCTCCTTGCTGAGCCCTCCAATATTAGAAGTTCAAAGGGACTCAGAGAGGAAAATTTCAGATTTGGAGTTATAGATTGGGCATAATGACAGATTTGAAGGTATCCATAGAGTTCCCTATGGGGCAACTTATATTTTTCCTGTATGCCAGGAAATGGCAGAAGTTTATGAGTACTAGGATCTACTAGGTGTCCGAAATGAAATAAATTCTGTGACACCCACGGTGAGGACATCTGGTGCGTTAAGCTAGCAGGCACCCGGGGGTTATAGAGGAAAGAGGTCAACAGGGACTTTTCTGATTTTAGCTTATATGCATGAGACAATTTACGTCATAATAAGCGAAGTGGGACATGGAGCCTAATAATCGACTAGGGTCAACTTCCGCGTTTGCATTCCAGAGTAAGTTATTCAGGTGTGTGCGCTAACCAAATCTTTTCAACCTCTGTCCATTTATTATAAGAACGTTGCGTGAACCAGGAAAGCAGCGCATGCAATTGGGCTGCTTGATAATATTTTATGACATCGGGGAAAGCCAGGCCCCATCCATGTGCAATGCACACAGCACTGTTGAGGGTATCCTGTGTTGTTTATAGTTCCAAACAAAATGTATCATATCAGCTTGTAGTTTTCGTAAGGGCACATGGGGATAGGAATGGGTAGCATTTGGAATAGGTATAGGAGCTTGGGTAGAATGACCATCTTGACTGAGGTGATAAGGCCTAATAAAGAGATGTGATGTGTCTTCCATTGTTGAACCAAGTCCCTAATGTTAGTGTATAACGGGGAGAAATTTGACTGGTATAGCGATGAAAGGGTTGGGGTAAGATAGATCCACAAGTATTTCAGTGCGTCTGATTTCCACTTATAAGGGAAACATGACGTAAGATGATTGATCTTGTTTATAGGAAAATTAATCAGGGGAGCCTCAGTTTTAGATGTGTTGATTTTATAGCCTGATATGGCCCCGTATGTATCCAGTGCAGCATGTAGGTTTGGTAAAGAAGTCCTAGGCTGAGTCAAGGTAAGTATAACATCATCCGCAAATAACGATATCTTAAATTCCCTCCCCCTGATCGATATGCACCGAATGTCTGAGCTACCGCGAGTAGTTGCCGCCAACGGCTCCACACACAGAGAAAATAGTAGGGGCGAGAGTGGACATCCCTGGCGGGTACCATTAGCGATGGAAAGAGGGGAGAAAGTGGCGAAGGGTATCTTCACCTGAGACCAAGGGTTCGTGTACAAATGTTTAATTGCATGCAGGAAGGGTCCACAAAAACCCATATATTTCGAGGTGGCAAACAGGAAGGGCCAGCCCTGATGATCAAACGCCTTTTCCGCATCAAGACTCAGTACCAAGAGCTCCTCGCCATCCCTATTTGTCACATCAATTAGATCTATGACCTGTCTAGTGTTATCTCCCGCCTGGCGACCTGGGACAAAGCCCACCTGATTAGAGTTGAGCGAACCCGAACTGTAAAGTTCGGGTTCGTACTGGACTTTAGGGTGTCCGTGTCCCAAACCCGGACATTTGAGAAAAAGTCCAGGTTTGGGGTTCGGGTATTTTTTCGAGCCTATTGAATAGCTGCAGGGCAGCCAATCAACAAGCATTTCACTTGTTTGCCCTTAGAAGCCATCACAGCCATGCCTACTAATGGCATGGCTGTGATTGGACAGTGCATCATGTGACCCAGCCTCTATATAAGCTGGAGTCACGTAGTGCTGCATGTCACATCATCTCAAACTAGTGTAGGGAGAGGATGCTGCTGCCGGTGTGAGGGACAGATTAGCGTTACAAAATCATCTCATACTGGTGTAGGGAGAGGTTACTGCTGCTGGTGTGAGGGACAGATTAGCAATATAAAATCATCTCATACTGGTGTAGGGAGAGGTTCCTGCTGCTGGTGTGAGGGACAAATTAGCTCCTATTGCAAGGAGAGGACGTGGTCGATCTATGCCAGCTACACGCACAAGTGAAACACCTTCCTCAGGTGCGAGTAGCCGACAGAACCTTCAACGTTATATGGTAGGCCCGAATGCCGCTCAATGAATGGTGAGGCCAGAACAAGTACAGGTGATAGTAGATTGGGTGGCAGACAATGCTTCCAGTTCCTTCACATTCTCTCCCACCCGGTTCCTTGCTGAAAGCTCAGAGTTGGCACCTGAACCCAATGGCCCTCTGTCTTTCACCTCAGCCCCTTGTAAATCAGCCAAGCAGTCTGAGCCCCAAGTCATGCAGCAGTCTCTTATGCTTTTTGATGACTCTGCTGGTGTGCATTCCATGGGCCATCCACATAGCCCTGCCCCAGAAGTGGAAGACATTGAGTGCACCGATGCCCAACCACTTCTGTTTCAGGATGAGGACATGGAAACACCACCGCAGCAAGTCTCTGATGATGACGAAACACAGGTGCCAACTGCTGCGGCTTTCTACAGTGTGCAGACTGACAAGGAGGGCAGTGGTGAAGAGTGGGTGGAAGATGATGTGGAGGATGATGAGGTCCAATACCCCACATGGAATGAAGGCCATGCGAGTGACGTGTGCAGTTTGGAGGAAGAGGTGGTGGTCACACAGAGGCACCAGCACAGCAAAAGAGGAAGCAGGTTGCAAAAGCGGAGAAACCGTCCCCTAGACAGTACTCCTGCTACTACCCACCGTGCCCAGGGACCTAGCACACCAAAGGCAGCTCAAAGGACTTCCCTGGCGTGGCAGTTCTTCAGACAATGTGCTGACGACAAGACACGAGTGGTTTGCACGCTGTGCAATCAGAGCCTGAAGCGAGGCATAAATGTTCTAACCCTGAGCACAACCTGCATGACCAGGCATCTACATGCAAAGCATGAGCTGCAGTGGAATAAGCTCCTACTGCTTCCTCTTCTGCTGCTGCCTCGGCCTCTTCCTCCACCTCTACAGTGCCAGTGTCACCTGTCACCCAGCAAACAGACGATTTCACAGCAATGCCGCCATGTCTGCCACCATCCCCAAGCATTTCAACACGGTCCCATGGAAGCTTACAGCTGTCCATCTCCCAAACACTGGAGAGAAAGAGGAAGTACCCCCCTACCCACTCGCGATCCCTGGCCCTGAATGCCAGCATTTCAAAATTCCTGCCCTTTGAAATGCTGTCATTCCGTCTGGTGGACACGGACAGTTTTAAAAACCTGATGGCGGTGGCTGTCCCACAGTACGTGGTTCTCAGCCGCCACTACTTTTCCAGATGAGCCATCCCTTCCCTCCACAAACAAGTCAGGGACAAGATCAAGTGTGCACTGCGTAACGCCATCTCTGGCAAGGTCCACATTACCACTGATACATGGACCAGTAAGCAGGGATGCTATATCTCGCTAGCTGCACACTGGTCAAATGTAGTGGTGGGTGGGCCTGAGGCGGATAACAGTTTGGCGCATGTCCTTCCGCCACCGAGAATTGCAGGGCATTTCTCTTTGCCTCCTGTTGCCTCCTACTCCGCTTCCTCCTCCTCTACCACCTCCTCATCCGGTCAGCGTAACACCTTCACCACCAACTTCAGCACATCCAGGGGGAAAAGAGAGCAGGCTGTTTTAAAACTGATATGTTTGGGGGATAAACCCCACTCTGCGCAGGAGCTGTGGACGGGCATTGAACAACAGACCAATGAGTGGTTGTTGCCACTGAGCCTCAATAATGGGCGAAATCTCGTAGCAGCTCTGGGCCTAGCCAGTTTGACACAAATCCCTTGCCTGTCGCATGCGTTGAATTTGGTGGTGCAGAAATTTCTAAAAAAATTCCCAGATATGTCAGAGCTGCTGCAGAAAGTGCGGGCCATCTGTGCGCACTTTCGGCATTCTCACCCTGCTGCTGTTAGCCTGTCTGCGCTGCAGCTGAACTTCGGCCTTCCCGCTCACCGCCTCCTATGCGACGTGCCCACAAGGTGGAATTCCACCTTGCACATGCTGGAGAGACTGTGCGAGCAGCAGCAGACAATAGTGGAGTTTCAGCATGGCTAGTGCCGATAACGCTGTTCTCAGCGTTACTATCCCACTTCTATGTCTCCTTGAAAAAACACTTCGGGCCATGATGGAAGAGGATGTGGCACAGGAGGAAGAGGAGGAGGAAGAGGGGTCATTTCCATGGTTATCAGGCCAGTCATTCACAAGTGGCTCGGAGGGTGGGTTTCTGCACCAGCATAGGCCAGGTAAAAAAATTTAAGCCAGGGCACAGTTCTAGAGGATGAGGAGGACGAGGAGGATGAGGAGGAGGAACCATGTTCACAGCAGGGTGGCACCCAACGCAGCTTGTGGGTATCACTGGAGCGTGGCTGGGGGAATACGGAGGACACAGATGATACACCTCCCACAGAGGACAGCTTGTCTTTCCCTCTGGGCAGCCTGGCACACCTGAGCGACTACATGATGCAGTGCCTGCGCAACAACAGCCGAGTTGCCCACATTGTAACTTGTGCTGATTACTGGGTGGCCACCCGGCTGGATCCCCATTACAAGGACAACGTGCCGTTCTTAATTCCCTCACTGGAGCGTGATCGGAAGATGCGCGAATACTAGCGCACGCTGGTAGACGCGCTGCTGAGGGCATTCCCAAATGACACCGGGGGCTCAGTGGAAGCACAAGGTAAAGGCAGAGGAGGAGGAAGAGGTCACCAACGCAGCTGTGGCACCGCCAGCACCTCAGAAGGCAGGGTTAGCATGGCCAAAATGTGGAAAAGCTTTGTCAGCAGCATGCCACAAAAAACAGCACCGCCAGCTGGTAGACAACGTCTTAGCAGGAGGCAGCATTTCAGCAACATGGTGGAACAGTATGTGTGCATACACCTACAGGTACTGACTGATGAGTCTGCCCCATTCAACTTCTGGGTCTCCAAATTGGGCACATGGCCTGAGCTTGCCCTTATGCCTTGGAGGTGCTGGCCTGCCCTGCAGCCAGTGTATTGTCTGAACGTGTGTTTAGCATGGCAGGGGGCGTTATCACAGACAAGTGCAGCCGCCTGTCCACAGCCAACGTGGACAAGCTAACTTTATTAAAATTAACCAGGCATGGATCCCACAAGACTTGTCTGTACCTTGTGCAGAATAGACATTTATACCGGCCTCACACAGCCATTGGTATATTTAAGTGAACTTATTCTTTTTTTTTTTTTTAATATGTCTCAATAATTTGGGGGCTTCCCCAATTAGAAAAAAAAACAAACAAAAAACAGTGTTGGCTATCTCCTCCTCCACCTCCACTGCCACTTCCACCACCTACACCGCCACGGTCACCGCCTCCTCAACCCCCCACTTTAAATCCACCTCCTCCTCAATTTTTTTTCGGGGCCAAACGCAAACTTTTTTGCGAAGTTCCGCCGAACCCGAACATCCAGGTGTCTGTTCAACTCTACACCTGATCTTTATGGACCAGGGAGGGCAGCACCAGGTTCAGGCGAAGTGAGAGCAGTTTGGTAAAAATAAAAGTCTGAATTCAAAAGGGCTATCGGTCTTTAGCTGGCACAGATAGAGGGGTCCTTGTCTGGTTTCGGAATCAGTGTGAGGAACGATCTCTGCATCTCCACTGGAATATGGGTCTGTAGCAGCAATGCATTGAACGTTCTACACATGTGCGGTAGCAATAAAGGGAGGAAGGACTTATAGTACTCATAGGGAATATCATCATTTATGAGTGGGCAAACTTTGGTGGTCAATGAAAGTTCCTCCTCCGTTATCTCAGCATTAAGAGAGAGAAGGTCTGAAGATTGGAGCTGGGGGACCGCACTTTGCTCTAAGTACTGCAGTATGTAGGCTTCAAAATCAGGGGAGGAGGGATGGTGAGGAATGTCAGGGTTATTGTATAATTCGGTATAAAAATAAAACATCCACCGCCTCAAACAATCTAACATCAGCGGGTACAGCAGCTCCTACACCACCAGCCAGATAGCGGGATATGGCCCGATACCTGCTAAATACCTGCTAAATCCCAAGATGAGACATCCATGCAGCTGAGAAGGACAATCCCATCCATGTTCTGCACACAGCAGCCGGAGGCCCAGTCAGCCGCTCAAGCCGGGGACTATAGTAACACTGTGCGGCCCGGATCACAAGACAGCCTCGCCACTGCGATCACAGGTACGCCACCACAACCTGCATCACATACCTTAACTATCAATGACCTACAGATGGTTGCCCTGGATATAAAAAATACCCTATCGCTGCCATCTCAGACTTGCGGGCTGATCTCAGAGTGGTTGCAGGCCAGTTAGAACACGTGGAGGTGGCTGCCATGAATCATGGATCTGCTATACAGCAAGTACAGCGATCCTCTAGTATACAAGCCCAGCACATCTTTGATATACACAGACATTTAGAAGATTTAGAGAACCGGGGGAGACGCCATAACACAAGAATAAGGGGGTTACCGGAGGCTATAGAGGGCCCCCAGTTGCAACCGTGGTTTGGGCTATATGTAATTTCCTGCTGGGAGACCACTGGATGCCGCGATCGAAATGGAAAGGTGTCACCGTGGCCTCCGGCCGTGAAAATTAGCCCCCCTTGATATCATCTGCTGCTTAATTTACTTTATTCAGAAGGAGGACATTTTAAGAGCAGCTCGCAATCGCGGGCATTTAAGACATGAAGGGGCTCACATCCAACTGTACCAAGACCTCTCTCCTATCACTTTGCAACATAGACGAGAGTTGTGACCCCTCCTCCAGGTACTGAGGGAGAAACATATAGCATACAAGTGGAAATTCCCATTTTGTCTGCAGGCGACCACAGGCAACCGCACAACATCTTTGAGAACACCTGCAGATCTGCAGGGATTTTGCGACAGCCTGGCGATCCCCAGAGTGGATGTTCCTGAATGGTACAGCACACTCCTACAACCAGAACCGTGGATCTCTGTCCACCCTGGAGAATCCGCATGCCACCAACGGTCCCATCAAAGGCATGGGCAATCATCCTCCACATCCCCACGGAGGCACTGCGGAGACATGGAGACCGAAGACCCACCTAGACTCTCGCCCACTTCGGTAAGGCATAAGATGGATCCAAGAGTCTGACTACTTGTCCTGGATATACCAAAGGTACTATGTGCTCCTGCACTACATTTAATGATAATCCTTTGGAGCTAACCAAAGCTCCTTTTTAGAGTTGAGCGAACCCGAACTGTAAAGTTTGGGTCCGTACCAAACTTTTGGGTGTCCAGGAACCCGGACTTTTCAAAAAAAGTCTGGGTTGGGGTCCAGGTTTCTGGTATTTTATTCCATGTGTTGAAAAGTTGCTAAGGGAAGCCAATCAACAAGTGTTTCACTGGTTTTCCCTAGAAGCTATCACAGCCATGCCTGCTAATGGCATGGCTGTGATTGGCCAGTGCACCATGTGACCCAGCCTCTATATGGGGCTGGAGTCACCATGCTGCATGCCATATGCTCTCAGGATAGTTTAGGGAGAGGATGCTGCTGGCTCTGTGAGGGACAGATTGCAGAACATCTCACCCTGCATTACTGAACGATCTGAACGATCTGATTGTGGACTAGGGAGAGATACTAGTACTGCTGCTTTGAGGGACAGATTGCACACCTCATCCTGCTGCACAGAACGATCTGACTGGACTAGGTAGAGTCTGTTGCTTTAAGGGAAAGATTATTCTTCTAAAATCATCATCAAGTTGTACAGGGAAAGGTTCCAGCTGTTGCTTTAAGGGAAAGATTATTCTTCTAAAATCATCATCAAGTTATACAGGGAAAGGTTCCAGCTGTTGCTTTAAGGGAAAGATTACTGTTCTAAAATCATCTTCAAAGTGTGTGGGAAAAGCCTATTTCAGCCGCATAGAGCCATATTACTGTTCTAAAATCATCTTCAAAATGTGTGGGAAAAGCCTATTTCAGCCGCATAGAGCCATATTACTGTTCTAAAATCATCTTCAAAGTGTGTGGGAAAAGCCTATTTCAGCCGCATAGGACCTTTTACCCCCTCCCGTAATAAGTTACATATGCTTATATAGTTTTATCCAGCTCCATGCCTGAGGTGGTGGTGTGCGAAAACACTGTTAGGTTACCTCCCAGTTACTCCCCCACACCAGGGTGACAGATTCACGCCTGGAAGTCACCAATACTCTGTCTTTTTTTTTCTTTTTACACATAGCTTGTCCATGTTGGCTGTGGACAGGCGGCTGGGCTTGTCTGTGATAACGTCCCCTGCCGTGCTAAACACACGTTCAGACAATACACTGGCTGCAGGGCAGGCCAGCACCTGCAAGGCATAAAGGGCAAGCTCAGGCCATGTGCCCAATTTGGAGACCCAGAAGTTGAATGGGGCAGACCCATCAGTCAGTACGTTTAGGCGTGTGCGCACATACTGTTCCACCATGTTGCTGAAATGTTGCCTCCTGCTAAGACGTTGCCTGGCGGTGCTGTTTGTTGTGGCGTGCTGCTGACAAAGCTTTTCCACATTTCGGCCATGCTAACCCTGCCTTCTGAGGTGCTGGCGGAGTCACAGCTGCATTGGCGACCTCTTCCTCCTCCTCTGCCTTTGCCTTGTGCTTCCACTGAGCCCCAGGTGTCATTTGGGAATGCCCTCAGCAGCGCATCTACCAGTGTGTGCTAGTAGTCGCGCATCTTCCTATCATGCTCCAGTGAGGGAATTAAGGATGGCATGTTGTCCTTGTAATGGGGATCCAGCAGGGTGGCCACCCAGTAATCAACACAAGTTACAATGTGGGCAACTCAGCTGCCGTTGCGCAGGCAATGCAGCATGTAGTCGCTCATGTGTGCCAGGCTGCCCAGAGGCAAAGACAAGCTGTCCTCTGTGGGAGGTGTATCATCTGTGTCCTCCGTATCCCCCCAGCCACGCTCCAGTGATGCCCACGAGCTGCGCTGGGTGCCACCCTGCTGTGAACATGGTTCCTCCTCCTCCTCCTCCTCCTCATCATCATCCTCGTTCTCATCCTCCAGAACTGTGCCCTGGTTTGAAATTTTTTTACCTGGCCTATGCTGGTGCAGGAACCCACCCTCCGAGCCACTTGTGAATGACTGGCCTGATAACCGTGGAAATAACCCCTCTTCCTCCTCCTCTTCCTCCTGTGCCAAATCCTCTTCCATCATCGCCAGAAGTGTTTTTTAAAGGAGACATAGAAGTGGGATAGTAACGCTGAGAACAGTGTCATCGGCAATAGCCATGTTGGTGGAGTACTCAAAACACTGCAATATGGTACACAGGTCTCGCATGGAGGCCCACTCTTTGGTGGTGAAGTAGTGCTGTTCCGCAGAGCGACTGACCCGTGCGTGCTGCAGCTGAAACTCCACTATTGCCTGCTGCTGCTCCCACAGTCTCTCCAGCATGTGCAAGGCGGAGTTCCACCTTGTGGGCACGTCGCTTAGGAGGCGGTGAGCGGGAAGGCTGAAGTTCCACTGCAGCGCAAACAGGCGAGCAGCAGCAGGGTGAGAACTCCAAAAGCGCGCACAGACGGCCCGCACTTTCTGCAGCAGCTCTGACATATCCGGGTAGTTTTTTAGAAATTTCTGCACCACCAAATTCAGCACATGCGCCAGGCAAGGCATGTGCATCAAACTGGCTAGGCCCAGAGCTGCTACGGGATTTCGCCCGTTATCGCACACCACCAGGCTGGGCTTGAGGCTCACAATCACTCTTCAGTCTGTTGTTCAATGCCTGTGCACCGCTCCTGCGCAGTGTGGTGTTTATCCCCCAAACATATCAGTTTTAAAACAGCCTGCTCTTGTTTCCCCCTGGATGTGCTGAATTTGGTGGTGAAGGTGTTACGCTGACCGGATGAGGAAGTGGTAGAGGAGGAGGAAGCGGAGTAGGAGAAGGAGGCAACAGGAGGCAAAGAGAAATGCCCTGCAATCCTCGGTGGCGGAAGGACATGCGTCAAACTGCTATCCGCCTCAGACTTACCCACCACTACATATGTCCAGTGTGCAGTTAGCAAGATATAGTGTCTCTGCCCGTGCTTACTTGTCCACGTATCAGTGGTTATGTGGACCTTGCCACAGATGGCGCTGTGCAGTGCACACTTGATCTTGTCCCCGACTTGTTTGTGCAGGGAAGGGATGGCTTGCCTGGAAAAGTAGTGGCGGCTGGGAACCACGTACTGTGGGACAGCCACCGCCATCAGGTTTTTAAAACTGTCCGTGTCCACCAGACGGAATGACAGCATTTCAAAGGCCAGGAATTTTGAAGTAAAGTTTTAAGGACCGGAAACTTTACGACAGTAAGGCAGACCACCTGTGCCTGTCAAAATTTTTGGACTAC
>BLSH010423332.1:732297-748769 GCA_018402905.1 Glandirana rugosa | reverse complement strand
AGAGGGTTTGGGTTTTCTCCTTCTCCTTCATGGGGGGATGGGTGAGCGCTAGGGACCGGGACTTGCGGTCGTGCTGGCGTTCAGGGCCAGGGATCGCGAGTGGGTAGGGGGGTACTTCCTCTTCCTCTTTTGGGTTTGGGAGATGGACAGCTGTAAGCTCCCATGGGACCATGGTGTGGAAATGCTTGGGGATGGTGGCGGACATGGTGGCGTTGCTGTCACATAGTCTGTTTGCTGGGTGGCAGGTGACACTGGCACTGTAGAGGTGGAGAAAGAGGCAGAGGCAGCAGCAGAAGAGGAAGCAGGAAGAGCCAAGACCTTTCTTGGATTCTGAGGTGCTTTTTCCACTGCAGCTCGTGCTTTGCATGTAGATGCCTGGTCATGCAGGTTGTGCTCAGATTTAGAACATTTATGCCTCACTTCATGCTCTGATTGCACAGCGTGCAAACCACTCGTGTCTTGTCGTCAGCACATTGTCTGAAGAACTGCCACACCAGGGAACTCCTTTGAGCTGCCTTTGGTGTGCTAGGTCCCTGAGTGCGGTGGGTAGTAGCAGGCGTACTGTCTAGGGGACGGTCGCTCCACTTTTGTAACCTGCTTCCTCTTTTGCTGTGCTGGTGCCTCTGTGCGACCACCACCTCTTCCTCCAAACTGCACATGTCACTCACATGACCTTCATTCCATGTGGGGTCTAGGACCTCATCATCCTCCACATAATCTTCCACCCACTCTTCACCACTGCCCTCCTTGTCAATCTGCACACTGTAGAAAGCTGCAGCAGTTGGCACCTGTGTTTCGTCATCATCAGAAATGTGCTGCGGTGGTGTTTCCATGTCCTTATCCTGAAACATTAGTGGTTGGTCATCGGTGCACTCAATGTCTTCCACTTCTGGGGCAGGGCTATGTGGATGGCCCACGGAAAGCACACCAGCAGAGTCATCAAAAAGCATAAGAGACTGCTGCATGACTTGGGGCTCAGACTGCTTGGCTGATTTACAAGGAGCTGAGGTGAAAGAGAGATGGCCATGGGGTTCAGGTGCCAACTCTGAGCTTTCAGCAAGGGACCGGGTGGGAGAGAATGTGAAGGAACTGGAGGCATTGTCAGCCACCCAATTTACTATCGCCTGTACTTGTTCTGGCCTCACCATTCATTGAGCGGCATTCGGGCCTACCATATAACGTTGAAGGTTCTGTCGGCTACTCGCACCTGAGGAAGGTGTTTCACTTGTGCGTGTAGCTGGCACAGATCGACCATGTCCTCTCCTTGCAACAGGAGCTTCACCAACACCACCAACACCAGCAGCACCACGACCACGACCCTTATTTGACGCTCTCCTCATTCTGGACGCAAATGTACTATTTAGCACAAATTTACATTATTTTTTAAACCAGCAATGTCGATGCACTTTTTAATTTTGTGCAAGAAATGCACAGCAAGGTGCAAATGTACTATGTAGCACTATTTATTATTCTTTTTTTTAAGCCAGAAATGTCGACACACTTTTTAATTTTGTGCAAGAAATGCACAGCAAGGTGCAAATGTACTATGTAGCGCTATTTATTATTCTTTTTTTTAAACCAGCAATGTTGACACACTTTTTAATTTTATGCAGGAAATGCACAGCAAGGTGCAAATGTACTATGTAGCACTATTTGTTTTTTGTTTTTTTTTAAACCAGCAATGTCGACGCACTTTTTAATTTTGTGCAAGAAATGCACAGCAAGGTGCAAATGTACTATGTAGCACTATTTATTATTCTTTTTTTTTTAAACCAGCAATGTCGGCACACTTTTTAATTTTGTGCAGGAAATGCACAGCACGGTGCAAGTGTACTATGTAGCACTATCTATTATTCTTTGTTTTTAAACCAGCAATGTAGACGCACTTTTTATTTTTGTGCAAGAAATGCACCGTTGGCCGCAAACGTAGTATTTAGAATATATATATTTTTAAACCAGCAATGTAGGCACACTTTTTATTTTTGTGCAAGAAATGCACCGCTGGCCGCAAATGTAGTATTTAGAATACATATTTTTTTTAAACCAGCAATATAGTCGCACTTTTTATTTTTGTGCAAGAAATGCCCGCTGGCCGCAAATGTAGTATTTAGTGCCTTTTCTTTTCTCTTTGGAAGAGCAAATCTTTTAATGCAGCCTTAGCCTCTGCCAATTCACTGCCTACCTCTAATGCTCTGTTGTTTTTGTGCTGGGCTTCCAGGGAACTAACTTTGTGGGCCAACTCCTTAACTGCAGCCTGGTGGATTCTCTTTTTTTTTGGCTATCAGAGAAATTATACGACCCCTCACCACACATTTGTGTGCCTCCCACAGGGTTAAGGGGGTGACGTCAGGAGCGTCATTTGTCGTAAAGTAGTTATTAATCGTCTGTGTGAGGTCGGCTACATCAGCAAGATCGGAAAGCACGGATGCATCCATGCGCCACACTCATGTGTGGGTCAAGCGGTCCGGGAATCTAAGTGTCATGGTGATGGGGCTATGGTCCGAAATGACCATAGTTTCAATTGTAGCTTTATGGAGGTACACTAAATAAGCTTGCTTGAGGAATAAGTAATCGAGTCGCGAGTGCCTGTTTGGGGGTGGGGAAAAAACATAAAGTCCTTCTCGTGGGGAAACAACATCCTCCAGGTGTCATGGAGAGTAAGTGAGGCTAATTGAACTCTGTAAAAAGGAAGGTGGTTATGTGCTGCTTTGTGATAATAGAAAGTCTGGTTGCTGCTTCCACTGAATGTGTGTCACACAAAGAAGATAATAATAAATATGAATTGTGGAAGCACTACCCGAAAAAACGAGTATAAGCATATATAAACAATAAACAAATGTGAATGCGCAAATAGATGCTCCCAAATCAGCCTGTAATAAAGATAAGGTGCTTAGTGCTAAATACATATAGCGCACAATAAATGTGAATAATTCATCCTCTCTGAAATAACAATTATAAATAGTCCAATGTGTGTGGGAAAAACAACAGTCCCTTTAGGATTGTGCCAATGATGGGTTAAAAACTATTATTGATCTTCTTTCTATGTGACCTCTATGGTTTTCTTCCTAACAATGTGAAATCAAATCAAAGCGTGCAAGGTGCTCCCTTCACCAGGTGAATTGACCGCTCACCTTAATTGGTGACCCCCTCTCGGGTCAATTCACGTTTAGGCTGGGTTCACACTAGTCCGACAAATGGACCGACATTGTGAGCACAAGTCGCATTACGTCACAAAATCAATGTTTCCCTATGAGAGCCGTCTTAACTGGTCCAACACAAGTCGGTCCAACTTTGAAAAAGGTTCCTGTACTACTTTGGACCGACTTTGGTCCTACTTCAGCCCATTGAATATCATTGAAGTAGGATCAAAGTCGGATCCTTGTTCTAACCATCTGACTTGTGGCATCCGAATTGGTGATTACAGCAGCAGTAAAAGGAATTTATCTCACACTGGGATTGTATTGAGTGGTCAAAGGACAAGTCACTATCTCAAAGTCGGAGCAAAATCTTATCTTGTTCATTCAAGTCAGATGGAAATAGGACCAAAGTAGGACAGAAGTAGGACCGATGTTGCAGGACAAAGTAGGATCAAAAGTCTAACCGTTTTTGTATCGGATAGTGTGAACCCAGCCTTAAGATGTATAATACTTTTCCTTCTCTGGATACGTAGACTTAATGAAAATCAACAACAAACTCCTCCAGGTGCTAACCGCACACAGGCTGGATAAAAGTGCTAACTGCATCAATGCTCTTGAAAAATGTTATTCACACCAGATTAAATTAAAAGTGCTAACCGCACAGGTAGTGGGTAACAGTACTAATCGCACCAGCAGGAAGTTAAGGGTGCTAACTGCACAAAATCCAGTTGATCTTTTCCTTCCCAAAAGGTATAGACAACTTTGTGCGGGAAACTTCACCACAAACACACTTTGTGCGGGAAACTTCAAAAGCCTCAGATATGTGTTAATTCAACCGAAGCTCCTACTCCTTAGATGTGTTTATTAGTTCTCTTTTTTCAGGCTACAAATATTTTCTGTGAGTACGGTCGATCTTGCCAAAAATGCTGTGCCCTTGTAACGTCCTTTGCTTTGAACTTCAGGCACTTTGTACAGAATTCATCCAAGGTGTTGTACTCAACACGTTGATGTTGGATGATCTTGGACCCTCAGAGGTTGTCAGCCATCTTACAGCAACACAAACAGGAAGTGCATGGAAGGAAGTGACTGCTGGACACTCTATGCTCTCCTCTGTCCTAGAGGAGAGTCACAATCGATTAATGACTACTTTACGACAAATGACACTACTGACATCATCCCCTTGACCATGTGGGAGGCACACAAATGTGTGGTGAGGGGTCGTATGATTTCTCTGATAGACAAAAAAAGAGAACCCACCAGGCTGCAGTTAAGGAGTTGGCCCACAAAGTTAGTTCCCTGGAAGCCCAGCACAAAAAATCCAGAGCATTACAGGTAGGCAGTGAATTGGCAGAGGCTAGGGCTGCATTAAAAGATTTGCTCTTCCAAAGAGAAAAGAAAAGGTGCACTCTAACCCATAGACTATTTTATGAGCAGGGTAATAAACCGGGAAAGCTCCTGGCGAGGCTCACCCAGCACCGCACTTTAGATCGCACAGTACACCACATTAGGGATCATTTAGGGTCCATACACTCCAGAAATGATGAGATCGTGATACAGTTCCAGAACTACTATAGTTCCCTCTACAACATTGACTCTAGCCCGCCGACCACTGCCGAACCTAATAAACGAGACACACTGATATCAAACTTCCTATCCCAATTCAGTCCCAGAGCACTCATGAAATCGGAGGCGATGTCCCTAGATACACCCCTGACTATGGAGGAATGGGTAGCAGCTTTGAAGGCCATATTACTGTAGTTCCCAAACCTGAGAAAGACCCTTCAGATGTCAAGAGCTACCATCCAATTTCACTTTTGAACGTGGATGTAAAGCTCTTTTCAAAAATCCTGGCAACCCAACTAAATACATACTTGCCGAAGTGGGAAATCTAGACCAGATAGGCTTTGTTCCTGGCAGGGAGGCCAGGGACAACACCATCAAAGCAGTGAATATCCACCACTGGCTGACAACCACACAAAGGGAAGGCTTTTTTCTATCTTTGGACGTGGAGAAGGTGTTCGATAGAGTGGCCTGGGGCTATATGTTGGCTGCACTGCGGGCGCTGGGGCTGGGAAAACGGATTTTGGCTTTTATTCAGTCCCTCTATTCCAACCCCACTGACAGGGTCCGAGTTAACGGCCACCTATCGGGCGCCTTCTCCGTCCATAATGGCACAAGGCAAGGCTGCCCCCTCTCCCCAGTATTGTATATTCTTACTCTGGAACCCTTCCTCTGTCAACTAAGAGCCACCACCGATATCAAAGGCATTGAGATTAAAGAACAGGAATTCTGGTGTTCTTTTATTCCTCTCATCTCCACTGACTTCTCTTCCAATTCTTTTGGATAGGCTAAAACAGTTTTGGGAGTATATCCAACCTAAAAAAATAATCTCTCTAAATCCCATGCACTGAGTGTGACCCTCCCCCTCTGATGTGGTAGACCTGTGCCAGAAAAACTTTCCATTCCAATGGGCCCCCTCTGCCATACCATATCTGGGTATCCATATACCCAAGATATTAGCTGATACCTATAAGAGAAATTTTCTTCCAGAGGTGCAGAAAATACAAAAAGACTTGCAGTGTTGGGACACGCCGCACTTGTCCTGGTTTGGGAGGGCCTCCATCCTCAAGATGACGATTCTGCCTCGATTGTTGTACAAGAATGCAGGCCCTCCCCATACAACTACCCCCCTCCTTTTTCACGAAGCTTAAAACCATCTGCAGACACTTCCTCTGGAAGGGTAAAAGCCCATGGATTAGTTGGGATAAACTGGTCTTGCCTAAGGCAAAGGGAGGTATCAGTTTGCCTGATTTCCACCGCTATTATACAGTTATCCTCCTAGCCCGGATAGTGGACTGGAATGTCCACTACCATTGTAAGAGATGGGTCGAGATAGAACACCTGCTCTCAGGATCTAGACTGAGTGATACCCCTTGGCTTCCCAGAAAACATACGTCTGCAGTGCTCCTCTCCCACCCACTCATAGGCCTGACACTACATACCTTCTACAAGGCATGTAAGCATCATGCAGTTTCCAGTAAAGTAAGCCCTATCACTCCTCTAAGAGGTAATCCAGATTTCCCACCAGGCTTGTCGGGTAACTTCCTGAAAGAGGAATGGCCCCATGACCGAATACAAACCAATTCTTCTGCAGGGGTAAGTTCGTCCGACACACTGCCCTGGCGGATCAGTCCAAAACATTAAAATCCCCACTCTGGTTATACCTCCAGATTATCCAGTACACCGTGGGAACTGCTCTCAATCAATGACACTTTTTGAATCGCTTTCGGCAAGCACTTCTCCGCAGAGTTATGTCATATCTGCAATCTACTCTGGCCTGTTTCGGGGCGCTAGCTCTGTCATTCACCTCACTCACCAGTATTGGGAAGACACGCTCATGAAAGAGATAGATGAGGCAACCTGGGAGCGGGTCCATCTACTTATCTACAAAAGCTCATTAAATGTGAACATCCAAGAGAATGGATATAAAATATTCACCAGATGGTACAAAACGCCTGAAGTACTACATAAACGTATGCCATCAATCCCCAATACATGTTGGAGATGTAAGAAAGAAGTGGGCTCCCCTCTCCTCATCAGCCATTTTGGCGAAAGGTCCACACCCTTGCAAGTGAAATATCCTCTCTACTTTTGGAATTCTCTCCTTCCCAATTTCTTCTGCATTTGTGTGACATACCGAGGAAAAGATATTGCAAATCTATACCTGTTCCTATGATCAATGCTGCTCGTCTTTGCGTACCTATCCACTGGAAAGCCACTGAACCTCCCTCCCTGAAGGAATGGGTAACCAAACTTAATCGCATAAGTGAGTTAGAGGAACTAATTCACATACACCACTACAAGGGACCCATGGCTGAAGTTCGTACGGTCCCAATCTTATTAAGATATTATGTTACCTTGCAATCACAGGGTTGCTGAAACTGAACCCAACTCCTCAGATGTTGGTACTTCTAGCCCATAAGCATAGTGGTCGCAACTCTTCCATCACTGCTCTGACATCTTAACTTTGCTTCTGTCTATTCACTTTCTCCCTCACCTCATTCCATAATCCTCTTCCCCTCGTCCCCCTCTCCACCCCCCTTTTTTTTTCTCTTTTCCCCTCACCTCCAGCGCTTTCATGGGCCTCTTGGGAGGGGGGGAATGAGACACTGGGCGCAAGCCTCATCTCTCCCCAACCCTTCCGGACTACAGGGACCCATGCTCTTATTAGCTACCGAGTCCCCCACATGAACCTTGGAGGCACTTCCCTCACTACAAGAGAGGCCTGGCTTGATATGCATTGTCTTTATAGGTCAAAGATCTAAGGTATATGTTAGACTCCAAAACAGAGAAAGAGAGTTCAATATGTCCACACACTGTCAAGCCCTAGCTAGATAAACTCTGCGTGGGAATTTCCAAACACTATCCATTCACTGTAGAACTTAATACATCTTCAGTTTTTGCCCCCTATCTACTCGGCCCATCATAGTTAGTCATGTCAACAACCATGACTCTGTTGTATTTAATTTGTGACTAAGATGTAATGTCCAATGTTGCTTATATATGTATGTTGTTTTCTCTTATGTTTTGTAATCTGTATTTTGGAAAATCCTTCAATAAAACCTCATAATAAAAAAAAAAGAAATGGAGAGTAAAATAGTAAAGTAAAATAAAGTTTCAGGGCAGTTTCAAGCTCAAGTTTAGAGGGAAGATGCTGAAGGAGAAAATTGTTCAGATGCCAGTGGCACGGTCTACAAGATGGGACCCCCAGCTCTATTGTGAGTAGAAGGGGAGTGTGATCGGACCAAGAAATTGGAAGTATCTCTGCAGAGCGGATATTCCGAAGCATTGTGTTATTAACAAATAAATAGTCTATACGTGATTGAGTGCAATGAGTAGCAGAGTAAAATGTAAACTGCCAATCCCCTGGGTGAAGAACCCTCCAAGCATCAAATAGAGCATGACGTCTAGTGATCTGGCGGAACAGCTTTGAGTCCCTAAGCCCGTGCCTGTGAAGCTCGGGGGTTCAACACATGGAGATCGAGAGCTGTGGATTGAGTTAAGTTGAAGTCACCCCAAATATCAGCTGATCATGCGTGGATTGAAAAAGGCGGGCACATACTCTCGTTAAGAAGCTAATTTGCCGGACTTTGGGGGCATAGCGCGCACAAAAAGTGACCGGCTGTGTCTGCCACAAACCCCACAAAATGATAAAGTTTCCCCTTAGGGCCTTGTAAGATTTGGTGCAAGAAAATGGAGTTCCCTTTTTAACGAGTAGGGCCACACCTGCTTGTTTACGTGAAGTTGAGGCCTGGTAAACCTGTGTAAAATACCTGGATGCAAATGCAAAGGTGCTACCCCTCTTAAAATGAGTTTCTTAAATCATAATTACATCAGCCCCCAACTGCCTGAATTCCCTCAGTGCAAGGTGCATTTCCCTATTGGAGTTTAGACCATGGACATTTAATGGTAATATCTTAGCCATAATGGAGGGTTAGGGTGGAACCAGTATACTTATCTGATTTAGCCAGCAGGAGACTACGGTGCGGAGTGTCATCTCTGGAACATAGGCCAAGGGGCCACTGTAGGCACACGGTGAACTAAGAATCAAGTGGGAAAAAACAAAGATTAAAATATTGAGAGCGAGGGAAAAAGATGTTAGAATAAAGAAACATAACATCAAATTAATTTTGCATCGCAAGCAGATCCTATAGATCCCGTAGTGCAGGGATCAAAAAGAGATCCTATATAGCCACCCAACCCAGAGCCCAACAAAAAAAAAAGGGGGACCCTGGGTCGGGGGGGGGGGGGGGTACAAAGGGACTTTAAGGTAATATCAGACAACTCGTCAGTAACAAATAATGGAACTTTAGTGAATGAACCAGGGGGGTTGGTAACTAAAAGTTGACCGCTCTCCAGTCTCTCAAGAGAGGGCCCTGAGCAATAAAACAGAATGATGCAAGTGCATAAGAGGAACCTGATGCATGCAAGTTGGCATTATAATGTCATGGGCAACTACTAAGCAGTAAGTTATAAATATGTTCTTGTGTTTAGTTGCTTTGCAGGGAGTATCTTGGCCTCGAGGGTATTTTGCAGGGGAAATCTGCTGCCAGACTGCAGGTGGTGGGGGAGAGGTGGACACTAGATCCCAATCAGGAAGCTGGGGAGCAGGTATTTCCAATACGATTGCCCCCTGTCACCTGTGATCACTGTATAAGTGTCAATGGTGAAGCAAGCTAGATAGATAGATTTTTCCCCTTAGATTACCCGACGTATATTATTTTATATACCTTTTATAGGTTTTAACCCCCTGATCACCTGGCAGTGACATTGGTTACGTTTTAGCGTGCTTTAGGGTCAGCGTCCATCCCCGGCAGGGTCAGATTAGTACAGGTACTCTGACACGCATACATAAACTTAGATAGGTCAGTTAGTAGTATATTTTATCTGGAAAGATCAATATCTGATCTGATCTGATCAGATCTAAATTAGTGTCCCCACAAGATTAGTGTTCTAAAAAAATGCAGCGCTAGCAGGATCAGCCCAGATACCTGCTAGCACCTGCGCTTAGCCCCTCCGCCCGGCCCAGCCCACCTAAGTGCAGGATCAGTACATCACGCCCGATCCCTGCGAAAGTTGACAGGGATTTTGGTAGCGTTTAAAATAGGCTCTGACAACCAGTTGCGCTTTTTTGCCTGTGAGTCAAACTAGTGTACCTATGAATTTAGAGAGCTCAAAATGTCCAATCCGAGGTACACTAGTGAAGAGGCCTACAATATGCTGAGCATGACTGATGAGAGCGATGGGGAAGCTGTAGCACAGATGGGTCTCGATGGGGCTGTGGGAGCAACAAAGAGTGGCGCGGTAAGGCCATAGGTGCAGGGATGGAGGCCGCCAGAGCCATCTTGTCAGCTCCACCGGGTGGCATATCGGTGGGCACAAAGTAATCCTGGAGGTTCGTGGTCGATACCGGAGGTGGTTGTGATGATCCGCGAGCCTTAGGCTTTAGATCTGCTCCTGGGATGGAGTATGAATTCCCCGAAAAATGTGCTGTAGTTGTTGGCTGAGA
This sequence comes from Glandirana rugosa, assembly GCA_018402905.1. Taxonomy (NCBI): domain Eukaryota; kingdom Metazoa; phylum Chordata; class Amphibia; order Anura; family Ranidae; genus Glandirana; species Glandirana rugosa. The sequence goes on along the minus strand of BLSH010423332.1, from coordinate 738,563 downwards.
GAGAGCTAGAGCACTAGACTTCAGGCCGGCATCCGGTCACGCCCCCATACACATTTTATGGCAATAACTTGCATATAAGCCTTTAAAATTAGCAATTTTGATTTTAAATGTTATGTCCCATAGACTTTAATAGGGTTTGCATGTTCGCACAAATTTTTTGCCTGTTCGCATATTCTGGTGCAAACTGAACTGGGGGGTGTTCGGCCCATCTCTACTAGTAAACAACAAATTGGCAGTCATGTTCCCCCAGCCACAGCATATTGCCAAGTTGGCTCCAGTGATGATGAGGATGGAGGAGGTGATGATGATGATGAGGTCACTGACACGACTTGGGTGGTGGATAGAGCAGAGGAGGAAAGTGAGGGTGAGTCCCAACCCCAACAATGCAGCCATCATGGAAGAGTAAAGAGCAGCCACCCTATTCCACTAGATTGTGGAGCTGTTATCTCCCGACCCACTTCCAACAGCTCAGCTGCCTTTATTAGCACATGTGTAGCTGATCGCAATGTTGCAATTTGCAAACTTTGCCTCAAGCAGATCAAGCGTGGCAAAAACACCACCCATTTGGGTACCACATGCTTGGCAAGGCATTTGACCTCCCACCACTCAGCCCATTGGCAAGAGAACCTGAAAGCCACACAAAAGGAACACAATTCTGCTACAGTAGAACACCACCAGCTGTAGACTATAGCAGACAACTATTTCTGCCCCATCTGCTGCAGCAAAAAAAAAAATACGGTCACTGCCACAACAGTCCGGGTGTCTCTGGCGCCCTGCCCCCGTTTCCGCGGTGGTGCGCGTGCCTGTGCGCGTCCACGCGCGTCCACATGCGCCGGCTAAATGGCTCCATTTAAGATCTATGGAGCCCAGCAGCAAGTGCTGTCCGTTCTAGAGCGTCATGTGACTTGTGAGCCCCAGCTCTACCTCTGTTTCCTGTATCTGCCTGTTTCCTGTTGACCCGGCTAGTCCTGACCTGCTGATTGCTACCTGCACCGACCCCGGCTTCCTACGACCACCCGATTGCCTGATCCTCCTGTACTTCTGCTGCCTGCCTGATAATGACCCTGCTTGTACTTGAGGACCCTTCTGCTTAACACTTTTGTACCACATAGCCACCCGTTGCCGACCCAGCCTGCACGACCATCCCTCTGATCTGCAAGACCCTCTGGATCTTCACATCACCATCAGTGACCTTCCAGCCCTCGTGCCATCCCGCACTCTCGGACTTCCTGTCTGCTCTATCAGGGGTCCCAGAATCGGGTGCGCAAGAGCGGTTGCTCCCTGCACAAGACAGACTCCACTGCCAGGACCATGACAGTAATGGACAGCCATGACTGATTCTGCACAGGGAACCCGCTCCGCCATGGACGATTTGTGTGCGCACTTGGCAGATCTCACACAAGCAGTGAAGAACCTGCAGGAAGGGTATACCCGTTTGGAGGAGCGGGTACAGGAGCACTCTGCTGCTCCATCTAGAGGAGCTGCTGCATCTGCGGGTCACACCATTGTGGCCCTGCCCTCTGAGTCCCACTGCCAGATAAGCTCACCGGGGATCGACGCAAGTTTCGGGCCTTTCGGACGCATGCAAGCTCTACTTTAGACTGCAACCTTGCACCTTCTCCCTAGAAACCACCAAGGTGGGGTGCATCATTTCTCTGCTTCAGAATGAGCCCCAGGCATGGGCCCATAGACTTTGGGAGCAAAATTCCCCAGAGGTCACCTCAGCCACTTTGCTGTTTCAGGCCATGGCAAAGCTATATGAGGATCCCCACCAGACTGCGACGGCTGAGGCCGCCCTACATGCACTTCAGCAGGGTCGTCGTCCCGTGGAGGACTATATATCTGAATTCCGGCGCTGGGGCGCTGACACGGCCTGGAATGATGCGGCCTTATGCTACCAATTCCATATGGGTCTCTCGGAATCCTTGAAGGACGAATTAGCACGAGTGGGGGTGCCTCAGACCCTGGAGGCCCTGATCAACTTAGCCATTGCTATAGATTGGCGTCTCAGAGAGCGCCGCACCGAAAGGTCGCCAGGGCAACCACGCCCCACCTGGATGCTCCCACGGGTCCCTAGCTACCCGAACCCGCCGATGCTCGCCCCAGTGACCTCTTCCTCCTCTCCTCCGGACTCCTCCGAACCCATGCAGATCGGGCAGTTGCGCCTGTCCCTCTCCGCAGAAGAAAGGCAGCGACGTTTCAACTTGAACCTATGCCTGTACTGTGGCGAACCAGACCATCTGGATAATGTGGCAGAATGTGCCCCGCCAAGCGTGGTAAGTGCCCTCCACTTATTCAGAGTGGTCCACCTAGTTCTGCCAGTTCCTCTGCTCATCTCACTCTTCTCCTCTCTCTACAGCTTCCCGGAGGGAGTACCACGGTCCCAGCCATCCTTGACTCCGGAGCATGCTTCATAGACCAGGACTTTGCAGCACAGCACTGCATCCCCTTACAACCCAAAGCCCATAAAATGCTTATCTGACTGGCGTACGGATCTCACATCAAGTCCGGGGTTGTCACTCATGAGACTGTCCCTCTTCCATCCTCCGCAGGGGAGGGTCACCAAGAACTCTTGCGGCTAGACGGCATCACGTCCCCTCTCTGCCCTCTCATCTTGGGGCTACCTTGGTTCCCGGCACATAACCCCTGCACTGACTGGGTCACAGGGACCGTCCAATTCCGGTCCGCATACTGCCAGCAACACTGTCTAGCCCCCGGAAGAGAGGCAGTCCCTCCTCTACTCTGTCTGGACTCTAACGTTAAGCCTGATACCCGGTCCCACCGGCATATCATTCATTCATGGACATGTTCAGCAAGAAAGGGGCCGACAAGTTACCTCCACACAGGCCTTACGCCTGCCCCATAGAGCTTTTACCCGGGGCAGAAGTGCCTTTTGGGAGGATCTATCCCCTTTCAGAACCCGAACTAATGGCCCTCAAGGCCTATCTGGATGAGAACCTTGACAAAGGGTTCATCCGACTCTCCATGTCTCCTGCTGGAGCTGGCATCTTCTTCGTGGAGAAGAAGGATCACTCGCTCAGGCCATGCATCGACTACTGGATAACCCCAATAGCTCTACTCTTTAACCATAAAGAACCTGTATCCTCTACCCTTAGTCCCGGAGTTGTTTCAGAGACTGGGGGCCGCAACCATCTTCTTCACCAAACTTGACCTGCGGGGTGCTTACAACCTTATTGGCATCAGGGAAGGCGATGAATGGAAGACGGCCTTCCGCACCCGCTTCAGTCATTACGAATACCTGGTGATGCTGTTTGGTCTGTGCAATGCCCTGGCAACGTTCCAGCACTTTGTCAATGACGTTTTCCGGGACTTTCTGGATCACTTCGTAATCATCTACCTGGATGACATTCTAATTTTCTCTTCCTTCTTCAAGGAGCACTGTGTACATGTCGCCAAGGTTCTAGATCGGCTGCGGCAACATGGACTATATGCAAAGGCGGAAAAATGTTCCTTTGAACAATCTAGCACCCAGTTTCTGGGATTAGTTATCTCCATCACGGGCATTCATATGGACCCGCAGAAAGTGTCCACAATACTGGATTGGCCCGCACCGACAGACAAGAAAGGAGTCCAAAGGTTCGTGGGCTTCGCAAACTTCTATCGGAAGTTCATCCAGGGCTTCTCGGCCATTGTGGAACCTATCACCCGACTAACCAAACAAAATACCCGTTTCCAGTGGCCCCCTGAAGCCCAAATGGCCTTCCAGAGACTCAAGACCCTGTTCACCTCAGCACCCATCTTAGGACACCCCGATTCGACCCTTCCGTACGTCCTTGAAGTGGACGCCTCTGAAACCGCAGTCGGAGCCATCCTGTCCCAGCGTCAAGGCACCAAGGCCTTGTTACATTCCCTAGCCTTCTTCTCCCGCAAGTTATCTGCTTCAGAGAGGAACTACGATGTGGGGGACAGGGAGTTTCTAGCCATTAAATCGGCTCTTGAGGAATGGCGATACCTTCTGGAGGGGGTGGCACATCCTATTCTTGTTTATACCGACCACAAGAACTTGGAGTACCTCAGAATGGCCAAAAGATTGAAGCCCCCGGCAAGCCCGTTGGGCCCTCTTTTCCGCCAGGTTCCATTTTCCCCTGACTTATCGGCCGAGATCAAAAAATGGCAAGCCACATTCCCTCTCCAGGATGTATTCTGTGCCAGGAAATTCCACGCCACCTGACACCATACTACCAGCAAGAAATTTCCTGTTGACCAGTGAAGATGTGTTGTCCCAGATCCGGCGAGACCTGGCAGGCACCACTAGCCCCAACGACGCCAGACTGACCGTCAAGGACAGCCTGTGGTGGTTTGGCAATAAAATCTTTGTGCCGGAAGGCCTACCCCTCAGGATCTTAAGCCTCTGCCACGACCACAAACTGGCCGGGCATTTCGGCTCCTGGAAAATGGCCGAATTGCTTGCCCGATCTTTCTGGTGGCCGAACGTCATGGAAGACTGCAAGAGGTATGACGGGGCTTGCCCCATCTGTGCCCAGACTAAAACTGATAGAGCCAAGACCTGGGGCCTCCTAAACCCGCTTCCTGTACCTGAATGCCTATGGTCACAACTGGCCATGGACTTTATTGTGGAACTGCCCCCATCGGAAGGATATTCCACTATCTTAGTAATCGTGGATCGTTTGACAAAAATGGCTCACTTCCTGCCCATGAAGGGGACCCCTACAGTGACCGAGACTGCCTACACTTTCATTAAGGAAATAGTCCGGCTCCACGGAGTACCCAGCAATGTGGTATACGACCGCGGGGTCCAGTTCACATCCAGGTTCTGGAAGGCCTTGTACGCAGCTCTGGAGATTGAGCTTGCGTTCTCTTCTGCATATCACCTGCAGACCAACGGCCAGACTGAGGGAACGAATCAGACATTGGAACAATACCTGCGCTGCTTCTAGTCGTTCTCTCAGGATGATTGGGTTGCACTGCTGCCCCTGGCCGAGTTTGCGTATAACAACACCATCCACTCGGCCACCAAACAGTCCCCATTCTGGGTGAATTATGGGTTTCATCCCACATTCCTACTGGGGCTGGCTGTTGAAAGTTCTGTCCCGGCTGTACAGGACACCGCAAGCTTCCTCCAGACAAACAGTAAACTCCTACAGGAGACCCTGTTAAAAACACAAGAGCTGAACAAGGAAGCATTCGACAAGAGAAGGCGGGGGAATTGGAACTCCAGCCAGGCGATCGCATCTGGCTGGCCACCAAAAATCTTAAGTTGGCCTGCCCGTCAAAGAAACTAGGACCGAGATTCATGGGGCCATTTCCTGTCAGAAGAAAAATTAATTGGGTGGCCTTTGAATTGGATCTTCCTCCTTCCCTACGGATCCACCCGGTCTTTCATGTTTCACTACTGAAGCCTGTTGTCCCTGATTTGTTCCCAGAATGGAAAACCAGTCCACCAAACCCAATCCTAGTAAATGGAGAGGAGGAGTTTGAGGTTGCAGCCATTCTGGACTGTCGGAGGAGGTCCGGATATACACAGTACTTGATAAAGTGGAAGGGGTTTGGCCCTGAAGAAAATTCCTGGGAGCCAGAAGAGAACATCTACGCACCTGAATTAATTCAGACTGCACCCGGCAAGGCATCTGGAGGCTGCCCCTTGGGGGGGCAATGTTAGGAACAACAGTCCGGGTGTCTCTGGCGCCCTGCCCCCATTTCCGTGGTGGTGCACAAACGGCTCCATTTAAGATCTGTGGAGCCCAACAGCGTCCTGTGACCTGTGAGCCCCAGCTCTGCCTCTGTTTCCTGTATCTGCCTGTTTCCTGTTGACCCGGCTAGTCCTGACCTGCTGATTGCTACCTGCACCGACCCCGGCTTCCTACGACCATCCGATTGCCTGATCCTCCTGTACTTCTGCTGCCTGCCTGATAACGACCCTGCTTGGACTTGACGACCCTTTTGCTTAACCCTTTTGTACCGTATAGCCAGCCCATTGCCGACCCAGCCTGCACGACTATCTTTCTGATCTGCACGACCCTCTGGATCTTCACATCACCATCAGTGACCTTCCAGCCCTCATGCCATCCCACACTCTCAGACTTCCTGTCTACTCTATCAGGGGTCCCAGAATTGTGTGCGCAAGAGCGGTTGCTCCCTGCAAAAGGCAAATTCCACCGCCAGAACCATGACACACCCACATGCCCAGTGTGTAAATTCAAGCTTGTCAAAACTGCTGGCTTTACATCTCCGGCCTTATCATCTGGTGGATTCTGCCCTCTTCCGTGATTTTCAAAACTGTTCGA
>BLSH010423332.1:716819-732287 GCA_018402905.1 Glandirana rugosa | reverse complement strand
TCTGTTTCCTGTATCTGCCTGTTTCCTGTTGACCCGGCTAGTCCTGACCTGCTGATTGCTACCTGCACCGACCCCGGCTTCCTACGACCATCCGATTGCCTGATCCTCCTGTACTTCTGCTGCCTGCCTGATAACGACCCTGCTTGGACTTGACGACCCTTCTGCTTAACCCTTTTGTACCGTATAGCCAGCCCATTGCCGACCCAGCCTGCACGACTATCTTTCTGATCTGCACGACCCTCTGGATCTTCACATCACCATCAGTGACCTTCCAGCCCTCATGCCATCCCACACTCTCAGACTTCCTGTCTACTCTATCAGGGGTCCCAGAATTGTGTGCGCAAGAGCGGTTGCTCCCTGCAAAAGGCAAATTCCACCGCCAGAACCATGACACACCCACATGCCCAGTGTGTAAATTCAAGCTTGTCAAAACTGCTGGCTTTACATCTCCGGCCTTATCATCTGGTGGATTCTGCCCTCTTCCGTGATTTCGCAGAATGTGCTGTACCAAAATGGCAGGTTCCCAGTCGATGTCTCTTTGCACGTAACGCAATTCCAGCTCTGTACCATCATGTGGAAGGCAATGTTGTGGCATCATTGGGCAAGGCAGTCAGCCGCAAGGTCCATGTTACTGCTGACACGTGGTCCAGCAAGCATGGTCAGGGATGCTATATTTCATTCACAGCACTCTGTGTAACTCTGCTTGCAACTCGGAAGGATGCAGGACAGGGCTCAGTGCTGCAGCTTGTTGTGACACCATGTTACCATACAGCTAGTGGTGATGATGCGAGATTTTTCAGCTCCACCCCCTCCTCCTCCCCCTTCTCCATGCCCCCCTCTGATGAATTGTCCTATGAAACTCCAGTACCCCCTAAGCGTTGGAGGGGCTATTCCATGAGTCAGGCTAAAAGGTGCTATGCAGTCTGTGTAGGGGACAGGAGCAACACTGGGGCAGAAATTCTCACAGCTCTGTTGGGGCAGGCCCAGAGGGGGTTCATGCCATGCCAGCTGGACCCAGGAATGGTGGTATGTGAATGGCACAAACCTCCTGTCTGCACCTAGACAGGGAAATTTGACACATGTGCCATACCCTGCACATGTCCTCAAATTGATAGTGCAGCATTTCTTAAGCAGGTACCCAGGGTTGGAAAATTTGCTAAAGCAGTAGCCATTACAGGCAATCTTACACAGCCATTGCTTAATTAGCTGACATTTAGTGGGAATTCAACCTGCCCATAAACCGCCTGATTTGTGACATACTCACCAGGTGGAATTCGACTTTGATAATGCTGCAGTGGTTGCACGTGCAGCAGAGGGCCATCAATGAGTACCTCTGTCAGTAGGGCCCAATGACAGGCTTGGGCTGGCTTGGCTTTTTTTCCCCACTCCAATGGCTGCTGATAAAGGATGCATGCTCGGTACTGTCAAAATTTGAGGAGGACACAAGGATGGTGAGCTGTGACAATGCATGCATCAATGACTCAATCCCTGTTGTGTTCTTGATAAAGTAGACTCTGCATGGCAGTATGGACAGGGCACTCGAGGCAGAGCAGCGGGAGGAAGAGGAGGACTTCCTTTCCTCTCAAGGCCAGCTTTATGCAGACACCATTCTTGCAACACCACACAACACACAAGAGGAGAGGGAGGAAGAGGAGGATTCTGGCAGCTTTGGAAGTATTGAAGCAGGGAAAGATATACGTCAACCCTTAATATGGTTTTCCATCCCCAGGGCCCTTGGGAGTAGTGCGTGGCTTGGAGGAGGCAGTTTCAGATACTGTAATCCTCAGTGACCCCAAGGAGACTGCTTCTCATGCCTCTGCAAACTTGCAGTGCATGGGTTGTCTTATTCTTCACAGCCTGTGAAAGGAACCGAGAATATGTGGCATCAAGGAGAAGAATCACTATTGGATGGCAACCCTCCTTGACCAACATTACAAGGGGTAAGTCTAGGAACTCATCCCGTCCTCACAGAGGGAACAGAAGATGAAATCAGACTTTGTGGACTTGGTGACATTTATCAAAATCTCTGGAATTCTCAGGAAACTCTGAAAGACTGTCTAGGCTGCCTAGCTTTGTGGGTGTTGATTTTATCCTGAAAAATGTTTGGTGTAGGTTTCATGAGCACAATTATCACCCAAGGACCAATTTTTCTGCACATGTTTGACAGGTGCATATCATTTCAATTTTTGACAGCAAGGCCAATTCTTGCTTTCATGAAGAGTACCTCTGTAGGGTTACGGTGTGAAGGCACCACCGATACCCTAAGTCCAATTTTTTCGCACCTGTTACTTCTATCCAAAGTATGCGACACAGACACCAGAATTTATCCAAAAAATCTCTAATCTTGTTCCGAGTGCACTAAATTGTGGTCTCATACAGACTGGCTCACCAAGTCATTGTTTACAAAATAAAGAAAGGTTGCAGGGAAAATGTCATTTTTTTGGCTTTATAAATGTCATTATTGCTGCAGCGGGTTCTATACACGGTACAGATGTGCAACTTTACAGACAGACTAAGGGGGCCCCCCAGGCACTATATTAAAAAAAAGGGATGTTTCGTTTTTATTGTTATTTCTCATTTTTATGGTTTCACAGTAAGCATCAGTAGATCACTGCTCATTTAAAAATTATGCTTTTTATAAACTTTTTTTTGCATTGATACATGTCCCCCAGGGCAGTACCCAACCCCCCATAACCATTGTATGCCCAATTACTTGCATATAAGTCTTCAAAATGGGCACTTTTTATTTTTCCAGTTTGGGTCACATAGACTTGGGTTCGTAATCCTGAACTTGCGCAATGTTCGAAAGTGCTGCTGCGAACTGAACTGGTGGTTGTTCGGCCCATGTCTACTTGCTGAACACTCACACCAACCATGTCTTTCATTCTTTGCATGGAGATAGCCAGCAATGATTTCACTGAATCTAAAAGCTGGTATGTTCACTAGGGTTTTTTTTGTTGAGGGGGGGGGGTGTTATTTTTTTGTTTTGTTTTTGGACAAGACTCTCATTATACTTCAATGCAATATGTGGGGGATGGACCCTGCCCACTTTGCAGTGCTCTAAATTACATTCAAGTATATCTCCAAGGAATGCATTCCTTCTATTTGGATAGAGTAGCTAAATTAAGTGATTTTGCAACTTCTCATTTCTCTTATATAGTGTATCATTTTATTTGCAGCAAATGACACCAAAGAAATGCACAGTGTGACTCAAAAAAAAACAAACAATCATTTATTCAACAAATATGTATGCTCCTGGCCCATTAAGCTGTATTAGGGGTGGAATTGCATATTTCTACCTAGCGCCACTGCCCAACATGCCCATGGATATCTTATTCAAAGGACTGCAATGGTTTGTGTTTCTTAGGGCCAAACAATGACAGTTATTTCTCTTAGTGATTTTACAAAAAATATTGCTCTCAAATACTGATAAATTTGCATTTGCCATCTAGATCCCTTATCTCCAGACTTGTCATTTCAATAGTATATACTTTCTGGATATAAATATGTCTTTGTGAATTGTTTTACCATATAATAATTGTCACACCATCTCAAAATAAAGACAATAAAAACTCACAGGCTCTCAGCTAGAATTATTAAGATAAGCAAAGATAAAATGATGCAACAGAACAAATCAAAACAGCAGAAAAAAAAGTATTTTGCATCTAGATGAGCTACCAATGCAACAAATCAAACATTTCCAACATTAAAAGTTTTAGAGGTAGTCTTGGAAAATAAACAGTGAAGTGAACTTGACACTTATAACTAGAGTTGAGCGAACCCGAACTGTAAAGTTCGGGTCCGTACCGAACTTTGGGGTGTCCGTGACCCGGACCCGAACCCGGACATTTGAAAAAAGTTCGGGTTCGGGTATTTTATCCCGCCTGTTGAATAGCTGCAGGGCAGCCAATCAACAAGCGTTTCACTGGTTTGCCCTTAGAAGCCATCACAGCCATGCCTACTAATGGCATGGCTGTAATTGGCCAGTGCATCATGTGACCCAGCCTCTGTATAAGCTGGAGTCACTTAGTGCTGCAGGTCACATGCTCTCAGGCTAGTGTAGGGAGAGGATGCTGCCGGCCTGTGTGGGACAGATTGCAGATATAATAACATCTCATCCTGCATTACAGAACGATCTGAATCTGGACTAGGTAGAGATTACTACTACTACTGCTTTGAGGTACAGAATGCAGATCTCATCCTGCATTACAGAACGATCTGATTCTGGACTAGGTAGAGATTACTACTACTACTGCTTTGAGGGACAGATTGCAGATCTCATCCTTCATTACAGAACGATCTGATTCTGGACTAGGTAGAGTTTACTACTCCTGCTTTCAGGGACAGATTGCAGATCTAATAACATCTCATCCTGCATTACAGAACAATCTGATACTGGACTAGGTAGAGTCTACTGCTTTGAGGGAGAGATTATTGTTCAAAAATCATCCCCTAGTTCTATAGGGTCAGGTTCCTGCTGTTGCTGTAAGGGACGGATTATTGTTCTAAAATCATCGCCTACTGCTATAGGGTCAGGTTCCTGCTGTTGCTGTAAGGGACAGATTGTTGTTCTATAATCATCTCCTAGTTCTATAAGGAGAACCCCCCCTTCCCATTTTTATTTTTTTTTTTATTTTAAGTTAGTTTCCCTATCCTCATTTTTTTGTAGTACACTTGTCCTACTTTTACCCCCATTTTACTTCCTTTGCAGCCCTCTAGCACTTTCCAGGACTTTTTACAGCCATTTTTGTGCCGAAAAGTTTGGGTCCCCATTGACTTCAATGGGGTTCGGGGTCCGGGGTCAAGTTCGGGTCAAGTTCGGTACCGAACCCGAACTTTTTCGCGAAGTTCGGCCGAACCCGCTGAACCCAAACATCCAGGTGTCCGCTCAACTCTACTTATAACAGCCTTATGAAGCTAGCATGAATGAAGAGGAGTGGAGACTCCAGGATGGACATGTAAAAGCAAACACAAAGAAGGAGCGCAAAGGGCTTATAGTGCACTGCCCTGTTTGCCCGTTGCTCTGCTTTTTGTGTTTACCATTTTGTGCCTCCTTAAAGCAATAATAAACCCTCAGTTTTTAAAGTAGAACTATAGGTCAAAACTTTTTTTTTTTTATTTGATAGAGCAAGGGAGAGTTATAACCCCTGTAAGTTTTTTGCCATCTGTGTCCGGTTTTGGAGATTTCCCTTCACGTCCTGTCCCATAGCCAAACAGGAAGTCAGAGCAAATCCCTGCAAAAATTAAGGCAGATTTTCTGGGGACAACCCTAAATTTGGGATTTTTTTTTACTTTTACTTTCAATGATAATGATAAGCAGGACAGCACACAGACAGCAATAAAAACTTGAAAAGTGTTCTAATCCCTCTCTACTCCATCCACAGCTAAAGTTTTGCCTCTAGTTATACTTTAAGCACTTTCAGTTACAAATTGTTTGTCTTTTATTTCTTGCCCATATTATAGATAGATTTGGAGGACTCCAGGTCATTTTTTGCTTGGGGCTCTACTTAAAATCCATACCAGATCCTCATCTAGGGTAAGGGTCTGATATAGATTTTAGGGGGAAACCACTTAGCCACTTTGTTTACAAACAGCCCTGAAATGTATAAGTAGTAAATGTTTTTTTTTTTCTTTCTAAATATCAGATTTGCTGTAGTACATTGGGTGTGCCACTTCACATGCAGATTTGAAACAAAGAATGTTATCTAAAGAAATTGTGTAATTTTAATGTTGGCCTTTTAATAAACCTTCATCTACTTAACTGTATTTTTACATTTGCATTGGTACATGTTTCCTATTGCGGTGCCAAGCTACCCATGCCTTTTCCCCAAATGCTTGCAAAGTGGCCTTGAAAAAGCCAAAACAATAACAAAATATGGCTCCTATAAACTTCCTTTGGGGTTTGGGCTTCACATATTTTTTCAATTGTTCAGTGAATGTGCAGTGAAGTGAACTTTGCATGATTTGCTCATCACTACCAGTGACAACATGCAATCACAAGACTCTCTGTAGCTCAGTTAGTTTGCAGTTGGGTTCTCTGTGCCCACAAGTTTTGAATTAGGGAATTTCACAATCAGTCCAGTTGCAGCTCCATAATGGGAACATCATGTTTCTTCCACTTGTAGTTTTTTTGTAAAAATGACTTTGACTATTCCAGTTCTATAGCAGGCATTGTACAGATATCCCAGATTTGTCCAAATGTGCACCAATTTCTTCCACTGAATAATTCATTTCTAATTAATAGCACACTTCCATTTTACTACTTTCTTTCAAGTATTTCATTTTTCATAAATTATATTCATTACATGGCAAAGGATCAATTTTGACTCTGACATTTCTGAGTAATCCGTAAAGAATATCATGAACATGAAAATGTGATTTTTTTTTTTTATTTCTTGCCCATCACATTTGTCTTTTATGTCCCTGAATTGGACTTACAATCCCTAATATTAAAAAATTGCTAGAAAAAAAGTGTAATTTTGCTTTTTGTCTACAGCTATTATTAAAATATGCTTTATTCTTATTCTTGCTAGATCTATGCCATTTATTGAGAACTGTACTCTACATTTATTGGAATTATAACACTAATGTTTAGTAATACTGTATATATCAAAATGTTAGTCATAAGAAGCTGCATTTTTAACATGCCACTAATGTATATTAACAGGCATAATACAGCTTCATACTTATAGAAATGACATGCTATGTAAATGCTTATCTATACTTTCAAAACTGACTTTGTCTCAGTTGAAGACAGAAATTGTCTTTCATGCATCAGTTATTCTGTAGACAGGCTAAATGTGTTTTATGTGCACAAGGGTTGTTGTCAGGGACCAGTGTGACCAGAAATGTGTGGACTGCAACAGAGCGCACGAAACACAGGTAAATGTAAATAATAATATTTGTTAAAAAGATAAGTAAATAACAAAGATAACGCACCTCCAATACAGTAAATAGTGTAATCTAACCAGTGAACAAACAACCAGTGAACACAAACAAATGACAGATTAAGTACAATATTTACAGAGCATGGGATATTCAAATCATAATCGTACCAAAGCCAGGGTCATACATGGGAGATCAAGCAGGAGGGAGCTGAGAACAAGGCAGGACAGGAACAGGAAATCAGGAGATGGATTGGGCAGGAAAGAAGGAATCAGGCCGCAGGAACACATGATCGCAGGTCAAGGGCACAAGGAGAAAATACCAAGGCAAATTAACACAGCATTCCCCAGGTTTAAATACACTTCCTGCAATCAGTCTCAGGTGATGCCTGATTGCAGGGGATGATATCAGGTCCTGACTGCCAAAAGACACCCGCTGGTGGACACCGGAACTGCAGCCTATAGGTCTGGGAGAAACAGTGCCACCAGCAGGTGAAAACATTTCCTGACAGTTGTCGGTAATACTTACAAAAAAACAAGACATGGCGTGATTGGTTATGACAGTGGTCATAAAAATAATTTGTCCCAGGACAGAACCCTGGGGAACCCCACTATCCAGTCCAGACTGTGTGTGTGCTTATATGTTAATATTACGTTGTGTGCCCCTGTATGTTGTGGTCGTTTAGGTGCCTATCTAACAATTTATTGAAATTATTGGTGCTCTCTGCTGTAACCACTGCTTGTGAAAGAGAATTCCACATTTTTACCGCTCTTACAGTAAAGAACCCGAGACTTTTTAAATTCCCTTTAACAGAACAGTTTTTTCCCTATTGTGGAGTAACCATCATGGTATTTGTACATTGAAATCATGTCCCCTCTCAAGCGTCTCCTCTACAGAGAGAATAAGTTCAATGCTTGCAGTCTTTCCTCATAGCTGAGATCCTCCAGTCCCTTTATTAGCTTTGTTGCCCTTCTCTGGACCCTCTCCAGCTAAAGCACATCCCTCCTGAGGACTGGTGCCCGGAATTGGCCAGCATACTCAAGATGCGGCCAGATCAGAGTCCAGTATAGTGGGAAAAATTATAGCTTTATCTGTGGAGTTATTCCCCTTTTTAATGCATGCCAATATTCTGTTTGCTTTGCTTGCAGCAACTTGGCATTGCATGCCATTGCTGAGCCTGTTGTCTACTAGGACCTCAGGTCCTTTTCCATCCTAGATTGACCTAGCGAGTAAACTGCATTCCAATTTTTAGCACCCAAGTGCATTATTTTACATTTTTCTACATTTTTTTACATTTCTACATTTTTCTACCTCATTTGCCATGTAGTTGCCCACCCCATTAATTTGTTTAGATCTTCTTGCAAGCTTTCCACATCCTATGTAGAAGTTATTGCCCTGCTTAGATTTGTATCGTCCGCAAATATTGAGATTGGACTGCTTATTCCATCCTCCAGATCGCTTATGAATAAATTAAATAGAATTTGTCCCAGGACAGAACCCTGGGGGACCCCACTATCCACACCAGACCATTCTGAGTATTCCCCATTTATCACCACCCTCTGAACTCGCCCCTGTAGCCAGTTTTCAATCCATTTACTCACCTTATGGTATATGCCGATAGACATTAGTTTATACAGTAAATGTTTATGGGGAACTGTATTGAATGCCTTTGCAAAATCTAGATATACCACATCCACAGGCCTTCCTTTATCTAGGTGGTAACTTACTTCCTCATAGAAGATTAGTAGATTGGTCTGTCAAGAATGATTTTTCATGAATCTACGCTGACTACTGCTAATGATACAGTTTTCATTGCTATAATCTTGTATATAATCCCTTATCATCCCCTCCAAGAACTTGCAGACTATTGAAGTTAGGCTAATTGGTCTATAGTAGAGTTGAGCGAACAGAACTGTAAAGTTCAGGTCCGTACCAAACTTTTGGGTGTTCGGGACCCGGACCCAAACCCGGACTTTTCAAAAAAAGGGGTTCTGGTATTTTATTCCACGTGTTGAAAAGCTGCCAAGGGCAGCCAATCAACAAGTGTTTCACTGGTTTTCCCTAGAAGCCATCACAGCCATGCCTACTAATGGCATGGCTGTGATTGGCCAGTGCACCATGTGACCCAGCCTCTATATGGGGCTAGAGTCACTGTGCTGCATGTCATATGCTCTCAGGGTAGTTTAGGGAGAGGATGCTGCTGGTTCTGTGAGGGACAGATTGCAGAACATCTCATCTTGCATTACTGAATGATCTGATTGTGGACTAGGGAGAGATACTAGTACTGGTGCTTTGAGGGACAGATTTCACACCTCATCCTGCTGCACAGAATGATCTGACTGGACTAGGTAGAGTCTGTTGCTTTAAGGGAAAGATTATTCTTCTAAAATCATCTCCAACTTGTATAGGGAAAGGTTCCATCTGTTGCTTTAAGGGAAAGATTACTGTTCTAAAATAAACTTCAAACTGTGTGTGAAAAGTCTATTTCAGCCCCAGGGAGCCATATTAGTGTTGTAAAATCATCTTCAAACTGTGTGTGAAAAGTCTATTTCAACCGGAGGGAGACATATCGGTGTTGTAAAATCATCTTCAAACTGTGTGTGAAAAGTCTATTTCAACAAAAATTAGGAACAATGGTCTGGCAATTGCTTGGCTGAGTTCCTGAAGGACTCCCAGGTGTAATCCGTCTGGTTCCGGTGACTTATTAATGTTGAGTTTGTCAAGTCTATTTAAAATTTTGTCCTCTGCTAGCCATGAGATTGCTTCCTGTTAATGAGATTAACATTACTGTCATGGTTACTGAACCGTTTCCCTTGTGAAGACTGAGGAGAAGAATAAATTGAAAACCTTTGCCATCTCCCCAACTTTTGTAACTAAATTCCCTTCCTCATCCTTTATGGGGCCAATATGATCTGACCTTCATTTCATACTATGTAAATACTTATAGAATTTCTTGGGGTTTATTTTACTCTTTTCCACTATGTGCCTTTCATGTTCTATCTTAGCTGCCCTGGTTGCACTCTTACATTTCTTGTTGCATTCTTTGTAAAGTTGAAATGCTGCTAATGACCCCTCAGCCTTGTATTTTTTGAAGGCTTTTTCCTTTGATTTAATATGCAATTTTACGTTGGAATTAAGCCACTCAGAACTCAACTTTAGCACCGAATGACGGTCTTGAGGGCCAACAGTATGAGAAAGACTGGTTTAATTTTTTTAATAGAACAGAGAAAAGGCTAATGGAAATGTTGGTTTCGAGGAAAGAATGTAAACTTATAATTCTTGAGACATCCATTAATGCCATTAAATCCAAAATAGAACCTTTAGCAGAAACAGGAGAATACAAAGAAAAAACTAAACAACTACAGGACTTTGCAGCTAAATTAGATAGAGATACTCAAAAGAAAAAGATGAAAAAATACATTAGAGACACCAATGACTACAAGATCAACAAGGTGTACAAATGGCAGAATAATAATAATGGAGACCAGGTGGAGAGTGAGGTCACCACCATGGATCAGGGCAATGTTGCACCCCCCGCTGAAGCATCCATGCCAGCTTATAGGGGTACCCCAAGGGGTGGTGCAAAACGCCCCACACAAACACAGGTGGGATACAGAAATGATCCCGGGACCCCCCATTATGTGGTTCCCACATCCAATAGGTTCGGTCCTTTGGACCATGGGGCCTATTATTCCCCCCACTACCCACAAAATGGTTCTTCTGGGGAACATGAGAACAACTATGGATATTCCCATAGCCCCATCAGATACCCGACCCATTCCCAGCCCCATTCTACCTATAGGGGCAAAAGGGGTTTTCCGGGACATCCTGAGGGGGATTTTCAAAAGAGGGGTTACGGGGCCCCCCAAGGAGGGGGAGGGGAATCCCCCAGGGGAGGAACAGGGGGAACCACTGCCCATATACCCCAGAGGTGGAGGAGTGGAGACCTTGGTATCCCAGGGCCCTACCCCCGGAATACGTAAGAGAAGAAGAACAAGAGGATGTAGGGGAGGGAAGGGGAAAAAGAAAAAGAACAACCTAAACAATGGTATTTTTAATTTAAGTAATGTCACTTTTTCAGAGGAGGAACTGAGACTTCTAGCACTGGGGCTCAAATTTGCCCCTGATAGGCATCTTAACAAATTTGATGTATTCATCGATTTACACAAATTTATTAGAAAGGTTAATATTAAGAAATATTTTTCCAAAAGGCAGACCCCAAATAATACCATGGATACAGTATACCAACATACCACTCTTAGGAATCGCTCAGTTTTCAACCCTAAGGTGGTTGGTAACCATTTTGTTGAGAGCTTTAAGCAGGCAGTTGAACAGGACTTAGCTGTGTTAAAGATCAAACCTGCTAGACGTAAAACTGATATAGAAAAATGTATCAAAGACCTGGAGGCTAAGAAAAATATTGTTATTAGGGCCGCCGATAAGGGTGGTGGCCTAGTTATTTTAAATAAGGAGGAATGCCTACTTGAACTTCAGAACATAGTGAATGATAAAGAAACTTATGAGGAACTCAAGAGCAACCCTAATAATAAATATAAGGCCAAACTGAAAAGGTTGGTAAAAAGAGCTTCTAAAAAAGGTATACTTAATAAAAGAGAGGCCAGGTATCTGATTCCTGATACACTCAGAATACCAGTAATTTATCAGCTCCCAAAAATCCATAAGGATCCATTGAAACCGCCAGGGAGACCTATTATTAGCGGGATTGATTCTTTGTTTGCCTGCACTGGCGAATATTTAGACCACTTTCTCCAGCCCTTAACTAGGAAATGTCCTGCTTTCCTTAAGGATAGAAAAGATTTAATCTCGCTTCTCCAAACAATGCGGGTGGGAGAGGACTGTATCCTAGCCAGTGTCGATGTTAATTCTTTATATACTAACATCAAACAGAATCACGCTATTACGGCAGTTAGATGGGCATTGGATTAATTCAAGTATAGGGCGCAAATATCAACAGGCATACAAGGAAATAAAACAGAAGGGGCATACATGACATGAATCAACTGCTTACAGTATCTTAGAAACTTGTGTAGTCAAAGGTGGTAGTCCAAGAAAATAGCACCAGAGGCAGCCTTCAGAGGATGAGCCGGAACCCAGGTTCATAAACAACCTGAAAGAGAGGCAAAGAACAAAGAGGCGCCTCTAAGTGCAATCAACAAGGTACAATAATTTATTGAAACGGTTAAAAACACTCACAAGATCCCAGGTATATACAGGCACAATCACAGTCCAAAGACATGGAGAAGGGGCAGGTGTAGGACGCCAATCCAGCTAGGGGAGATGATCAGCAGTGTGGCTGCAGCGTCTCCAATCGTTCACTACCGAAGGATGGTAAACAGCCAGCTGAAGAGGTGTGGGAACGAGGCTGGGAGCGCAGGAGCGATCGTCTCAGGTGGATGACGTCACAGATGCGACGCGTTTCCTTGACAGCAGGCTCCGATGACGTGGGTAGCCAGCGTCACTTCTTCAGACGAAGGGGAAGGAATAGCAGGTGCTCCTCCTCCTTCCCCCTCTCTCCCCGCCTCTTCCTCTTCCTCCCCCTTCATTAGCTGTTTTATATGAACTCCGTCAGTCCCAGGAGCAGCTGCTATTCCTTCCCCTTCGCCTGAAGAAGTGACGCTGGCTACCCACATCATCGGAGCCTGCTGTCAAGGAAACGCGTCGCATCTGTGACGTCATCCGCCTGAGACGATCGCTCCTACGCTCCCAGCCTCGTTCCCACACCGCTTCAGCCGGCTGTTTACCATCCTTCGGTAGTGAACGATTGGAGACGCTGCAGCCACACTGCTGATCATCTCCCCTAGCTGGATTGGTGTCCTACACCTGCCCCTTCCCCATGTCTTTGGACTGTGATTGTGCCTGTATATACCTGGGATCTTGTGAGTGTTTTTAACCGTTTCAATAAATTATTGTACCTTGTTGATTGCACTTAGAGGCGCCTCTTTGTTCTTTGCCTCTCTTTCAGATGGGCATTGGATGACACTGACTTGGTAGAGGAGCAAAAGTCTTTCCTATTGGAACTATTAGAGCTGGCCATGAGCCATAATTTTTTCTGGTTCGATAAAAAGTTTTTCAAACAAATAAAAGGGGTTACCATGGGGGCCAAATATGCGCCCTCGGTGGCCAACATCTTTATGAGCTGGTGGGAGGAGAGGGCCATATTTGAAAACCCCCATACATGTCTTAAGTTGTTTAAGAGATACATAGACGACATTTTGATAGTATGGGCGGGGCCTCGTGAGTCTTTAGCCCAGTTTTTGGAGTCTATGGGCAACAACCCCTTGGGTATCTCCTTCTCAGAGCAAATCCACGAAGAGGCCATCAATTTTCTTGACCTCACCCCAGATGGCTAGAGGGTATCCCCAGGGGACAAATGTTAAGGATACGTCGCAACTGTGACTCTTTAACAGACTATGACCAACAGGCTAACATCATTTTAGAGAGGTTCATAGAAAAGGGTTACAAAAGATCTTCTCTTGAAGCCACCAGAAATTCCGCCAGGAACCTAGATAGAGAAACATTGCTCAACAAAGTGGTAAAAGAAAAGAATGACCATGGTGTAACATTCATGACGGGTTTTTTCAGAGAATACAGACAGTTTGAAAAATTTTTCAAAAAACACTGGCCTCTGCTGCGCAGAGACAGAGACCTTGCAGGTATTATACCCGATAGGCCTCGGTTTGTATATAAAAAACCACCACCTTTGCGTCTCAGACTAGCCCCCAACGTCACGGACCCGCCTGTTAAGACTTGTACCTTTCTTGACCTGGTGGGTTTTTATAGTTGTGGGAGGTGTATGATTTGTAAAACATCAGCTTTTAGAAAGCGGAAAACAGCGGAGTTTACCTCCACCTCTACGGGAAGGTCTTATACCATCAGGAAGTTCATAACGTGTGAGAGTACCCATGTTACTTACCTCCTGACATGTACTTGTGGCCTCCAATACATCGGACAAACCACACGCAAGCTTAGAGATCGGTTAAGAGAGCATGTCAATAATATCAAGAAAGGCTTTCGACACCACAGTCTCTCCAACCACTTTAGGCTTGTGCACAACAGAGATCCCAGCCAGCTGAGTTTCTGCGGTATCGATCAAATAGAGGGCCACTGGAGGGGAACCAACCTCACTAGGGCCATCTCACAGAACGAGACCCAGTGGATCTATAGAATGGGCACGTTGGATCCACTGGGCCTCAACATTAAACTGGACATAAATTGCTTCCTTTCAGATTGGTGAAGGCCGACCGAGATGATGCATGTGGTCCAGAACCTGATTTTTGAGAACAGTTGGGGGCCCATTTAGACCTAATATGCTCTCAATTCGGGAGACTGGCTGTGATCACTGCCTGCTATCGTAGTGGATACAGCACAGTCCATTAACTAAGTTATCAGTGTTCCCCTCTAATATATAGATATAGTAGGACTAACATCCATGTGACTTCACACTTGGTTCCTCAGGGTCCTTAATCCCAATTTACTTCAAAACATGTGTATCTATATTATAGATTTTTATACTTTAATTTACTCACTTATTCCTATTTTTATTTAAAAAAAAATTATATATAATTTTTATATACAATTTTCTATTTATTTTATTTTATTTCATTTTATATTTATATTTCACATGAGTCTGCAAAGTTAATATTTAATTATTCCCACATATCCATTGTTCTATGAATAACATTTGTATATTAGAAACTCCTGTATACTGTTATTGCTTACATTCATTAATTTCTCTGATCACCGTTCCTGGAATCAGGGAAACTGTATTTTATGTAAATTGTATGTATTTGCATTTTTATTTGTCTGAGCCTGATTGTGTCCTCGGGGCATGCGTTCCATCCTCTCAACACTGGAGGGCCTACGGTGGTAATGTGTTAGACGGTTTTCTCGGCATTATGACTGGATTAGTTGGTGTGTGATTCTATTGGCTCCTGCCATGAGAAAGGGCGGGGTTTGTTGCTATATACGTGTTGTTGTGGCCGGGATCTTCATCCGTGATGACGCCCTATCACGAGGGCGAAACGCGTTGACGTCACTTCTGGTCGCCGCAGCCGTCTACGCCACTTCCGGTTTGAGTGGAGAGGGAGCGTGGAACGCACGCCGCCGTGGATACTAGCTGCCAACAGGCTATTTTTATTCTACTATGATGTAAGTAGCACTCCATTTGCGCAATAAAGTGATATTTTAATGGTCTACACATGAGGATTCTTTCTTGTTCTTGAGCCATCCAGACACCATCCCTGTGCATGAAGAGTATGGTCCATTATCCAGTGTCCGGTTTTCTGTTGTCTTTCCCCACTGACACTGGCCTCTTTGACCGCTGACTGAAAAGCAGCTGGTCAACGATTTCTGGTGAGTGGGGACACAGAGGGGGTTTGGCACAGTCTGCATGCCTCACCTGGAACAGCATTCGTGCACTTTTTTCTGTTGTCTTTCCCCACTGACACTGGCCTCTTTGACCGCTGACTGAAAAGCAGCTGGTCAACGATTTCTTTAGCAACTGGTCGACGAAAAGTCAGTCGCCAGTTTCTCCGGTCACAGTCACCCCTTTCTGTTGTCTTT
>BLSH010423332.1:688971-708920 GCA_018402905.1 Glandirana rugosa | reverse complement strand
AATCTCAACTCGCTTGGGCTTGACATTTCAGGCATGGCTTGAAACCGTACAGGTACTGGGCCTGGGCTTGGGCCTGTAAACTTTTTTCAAGCCCAAGCCCATAAAATAGGGTGGACAACTTATCGACGTCCCGTCGGTTAATTGTTCGCAAAGTGACCAAACGGGAATCTTCGGTAGTGTCGGTACGGATGATTACCGTACCGACTAATCTGTCCCTCAAAGCAGTAGACTCTACCTAGTCCAGAATCAGATTGTTCTGTAATGCAGAATGAGATCTGCAATCTGTCCCTCAAAGCAGTAGTAGTAGTAATCTCTAGCTAGTCCAGAATCAGATCGTTCTGTAACGCAGGATGAGATCTGCAATCTGTCCCTCAAATCAGTAGTAGTAATCTCTACCTAGTCCAGAATCAGATAATTCTGTAATGCAGGATGAGATGTTATTA
This sequence comes from Glandirana rugosa, assembly GCA_018402905.1. NCBI lineage: Eukaryota > Metazoa > Chordata > Amphibia > Anura > Ranidae > Glandirana > Glandirana rugosa. Next base: position 708,477 of record BLSH010423332.1, on the reverse strand, counting down.
TATCTGCAATCTGTCCCTCACAGCGCCGGCAGCATCCTCTCCCTACACTAGCCTGAGAGCATGTGACATGCAGCACTACGTGACTCCAGCTTATACAGAGGCTGGGTCACATGATGCACTGGCCAATCACAGCCATGCCATTAGTAGGCATGGCTGTGATGGCTTCTAAGGGCAAACCAGTGAAACGCTTGTTAATTGGCTGCCCTGCAGCTATTCAACAGGTGGGATAAAATACCCGAACCCGAACTTTTTTCAAATGTCCGGGTTCGGGTCCGGGTCATGGACATGCCAAAGTTCGGTACGGACTTTACAGTTCGGGTTCGCTCAACTCTAATCCTTGGTATAGTTGACAAACCTTTGTTGGTAATAATATATATATAGTTTATCCAGTCTACATTTTTATTGACTGTTATTATGAGGATTAGGGACTCGAAACTGGCCTTGACCTGGTCCCAAGCCTTGTACTCGTCGGGGACCCCCCTTGGCACTCCAATAGCATCTATATACACATGAGGATCAAGACTTCCAGGGAGGGCTTCCCGTTTCATCCTTTTCCCCGGGGTTAAGTTGATATGCGTGTTATCAGCATCTTCTGTCAGGATATGCAGAGGCATGATGGCCTTTGCAAGGGCACATTCTCCTCTCCACTCTCCCTCTAATCTGGTTCTCACTTGCATATCTCCACACACCCAGTACTCATCCCCTAGGGATTGGCTTTGGTTTTGTACCAAGTTAGCCGGAACACGACTATAAGAAGCACAGTAACCCTTAGGGAAAGTTCCTACCCTTTCCTGTATAATGGGCATGACAGGTGTAATTCCCAGGGTATATTGTGATAATTTCTTTAGGTCTTGGGGGCCCGGTATTGATGGGGTATTCTGCCTTCCATTTCTCACACGCTGAATAATCAGTAGAAGTGTTAGTAAAGAGGCTTAGGAAACACTCCTCTGCTTCTTCAGGTATGTTTAATGGGACTGTACCTAAGTGTGGTCTGGCACTGCCACAGACATAACAATTGGTTCTATTGTGCTTATTAGCACTGAATCTCATCCATTCTAGCCAGAGATTGATTTCTGAGAAACCGGTTTCAGCTGCTATTGTATCCTCAAAGGTAGGATCCGCTATTGCAGCCATGTCCCCCAGGGTCTGTACATGGGGCTTTAAAGGATTAGGTAGGGGCTGTCTCTAGACCGGCTGCCATTCGTGGTTGTTGTACATATCTTCTAATCGGAAAGATCCTCTGTGACCCTGATGACCTCCTCCAAACCACCATCCCAACACATACTCACCCCTATCAGAGGGACTCGGGTTCCGTATGTTTAGAACAAGTGTCATACTGGGCCCTGGCTTGTGTAAGGTGATACGGGTCAACAAGAGCTCTGCTTGGCTATCCTTACTATCATAAGCTGGTTGGGGTTGGTATCCCCAGGGTGTCCCTGCGTTCCAAGCTGCCGCTCCCCAATAGTCACAATTCTTTCCCCATGACCCCTTGGTGACACAAATATACCCTTCTCCATGTCTGGTATTATACCGTTCCAATCTGCTACTATGTTCAGGACATGGGAGTATCTTACATGCATGGAAGTCAAATGTGGCTACATGGGTATCTGAGGAATTATACCAGAAAGTGACCTTTCCATTTTTCTCAGTAATGGCTGCATGTTGTGCTTTTGCTGTCTCCAATAGAAAAAGTATATATAAAAGGAGAAAAAGGGTTTTGGGGGATAGCCCCCGAAAGAACTCGTGTTGGGCCACACGGTCAATGATACAAAAAGATTTTATTGGTAACAGTTAACACAAATCGGGTTCCAGGGTTGCACTTGTCACAGATAGTACATGATTTGCAAAAACTGTTGGTGAGTGGGGTAATTCCTGGGGCCAGATAGTATTTGTTGATTAGGGCGTTCATCAAAGTTTTTGACAGATGGGAGGCGCCATGGGCCATGGGCCCACTGCACCACTGCTGGGAACATGGATCATGACAAACATGGTCTCCTGTTCACTTCCATGAGTCCATCCTTTAACGTGGCTCCTTTATTTATCCACGTCTCCTATTCTTCTTTGCTTGCTGCTTCCTGCTGTTGTTTGAGGAGTGTCTAGTCTACAGATGGACCTTGCAGGACCATGGTGGTTGGCACAGCTTCAGTATCCCATATATCTTGTGGTGCTGGCATTGTTCCATCCGGAGTAAGCATGTCCACTCTGTCGACAACTTCTCGTGCTTCATATGCGGCCTGTTTTGTGGCTGTGTCTGCCAGATAGTTGCCTCATGCTTCTGGGGAGTTCAGCCTACCATGTGCTTTTACTTTAAGTATAGCCACTTGGGCAGGAAGAAGTAGAGCACCCATTAAGTCCTTGATTGCTGCACAATGCTTCCCAGCGCCCTCAGAAACACTCTGGTTCTCCAGAGGACCCTATAGTCGCAGGCAATGCCAAGGGCATATCTTGAATCCGCGTAGATATTGACTCTCTTTCCTTCTGTTAATTGGCATGCCACAGTCAGGGCTCGGAGCTCTGCTTCTTGTGCAGACTTTGATGCAGGCGTGGCGGATTGCATCCTCGGTGGTAACAGCATATCCGTGTGGTATCTTCCCGCTTGATCCGCATACCTTGATCCATCAACATAGACAGTTAGGTCAGGATTCTCCAGAGGCACTTCACTTACAGTTGGTAAGTGTGCAGTTTCCATTTTCATAATTTCAAAGCAATCATGGGGAGTATCATGAGGATCGTCTCCCCCCTCGAGAAGTGGGAGCAGAGTGGATGGATTGAGAGTGTTGCACCTGAGAAGGGTGATGTTATCCGGGAGGAGTAAAGCACATTGAAGTCTAAGATGTCTTGCTGTCGACGGGTGTTTTGGTTGTACTTGATTCAGTATAGCCGCTATGTCATGAGGAGCCAGGAGAATAAGATGATGACCAAACACAATGTCGGTGGTCTTGTCCAGGAGAGCCTGGGCTGCGAAGACGGCTCTGAGGCAGCAGGGTCCCCCCTAGCCACTAGATCCAGTTGGCAGGAATAATAGCCAATGGGCCTGACCCTGTTGCCATGGGTCTGAGCCAACACTCCTGTGGCATGTCCTTCTCTCTCTGAGACAAACAGCTTGACAGGATTCTCCTATTCTGGGAGGCCGAGGGTGGGGGCCGTAGATAGAATTTCCTTCAGAAGTTTAAAGTTGGTGAGGGCCTCTGAGGATAGCACAAAAGGGTCGGTCTTCAGGGCATCATACAGGGGTCGCATCAGCAGGGTTGCCTCTGGAATCCAGGAACGGCAGTAGGAGATTAGTCCCAAGAAGGCATGGAGGGATCTCTGACCTACTGGCACTGGGATGGCCTTGATTTCAGCAACCCGTTCTTGGGTAAGATGTTGCGCGCCTTGTGAGATACAGTGACCAAGGAAAACCACTGTCCCTTTGCACCACTGGACCTTCTGTTTTGAGGCCTTGCAGCCTTGTTCAGCCAAGTAGCAAAGGAGGCTCTCGGAGCGAGTTGATGCCTCTTCCTGGGTGTCCGCACAGAGTAAGACATCATTCACATACTGGAGGAGCACAACCTCTGGATGGAGCTTAATCCATGTGTCCAGGATGAATGTCATTGCTTTGGCAAATTGGGATGGGGAGTTTTGGGCTCCTTGGGGCATTACGTCCAGGTGTAACCTCGGCCTTCGTGGGTGAAGGCAAAAATGAATTGACAACAGGGGTCAAGGGGGATGCTAAAGAAAGCATTCACCAGGTCTACCACTGTGAAGTATTTTGTTGTGGGCGGTATTCCAGCCAGTAAAGTGTGCGTATTAGGTACAATGGGTGTTTCTAGAATAGTGGCTTTGTTTACTGCTTGGAGGTCTTGTACCATTCGATATTTCACAGGTTCTCCCTTCAGGGTCTTCTTTACTGGAAAGAGAGGAGTATTGCAAGGGCTTGTGCAATATATGAGAGCCCCATTTTTCAGGAGGGCCTCTATCTGGAGGGCAATTACAGCTGATTAAGAAGGTTTAAGGGGGTACTGGGGCTTCCTTGGATAAGGAGCTCCTGGCTTCATTTTCACAATAATAGGCGGAACTTTCAGGTGACCAATGTCCTCCGGCCCCGTAGACCACAAACATGAGGGTATTCGGCCTAGAACCTCTTGTGGGATTCCAGTCTCATCTTCCACATCCAAGGAAAGCAGGAGCAGAATGGAACACAGTGCTGAGGCTTCTTCAGTGGTCAGTGGTGAGGTCACTTTGATACCACCGTCGGGTTGGAAGGAAATAGAAGCTTGGAGCCTAGACAAGACATCTGCCCCTAATAAATTTAGAGGACATGTAGAGGAGACAACAAATCTTTCTAGTAGGTCAAGGAAATTGCCAAGTGGCGTTCCGTCCACTCCCACGTAGTTTATGTCAATATCTGATAGGAAAGAGGTATCAGGTAGTTCTACAGCTCTGATCACGCTTCTGGCAGCACCTGTGTCACAAAGAAAAGGGGTGGGACGACCCTCGATGGGAAGGGTTATTTTTGCAAGGGGTCCTCCAGCGTCTTTAGATGATGCAGTCATAGTTGGCATGTATGACATAGGTTTGCCGAAATCCTAGCGGAGGAGATCAATCTGATCAGGAGGAGGAGGAAGCCAATTGTTGGGCGCAGGGCCGGATGGGTTCTCCTGGCTGTTTCGTCCATTCTGTTGAGGCCCTCCTTGTTGGCTGCTCCCGCGGCCAAGCTGTCTGTAGGCGGACCTTCGAGGGCTTCGGCACTCTCTTCTGAAGTGGCTGGGCCTACCGCAGTTGCAACAGACGTGTGCATTTTGTGGCAGGTATGGCGTGTCAGAGGCTATCATGAGAGGGGTCATCTTTTTACTTTCCTGCGAAGATTCTATGCCATTTGCTACCAACAGTAGAGTATCAGGAGGTAGCACTCTATACTCTGGGCGAGATAGAAGCAGGCCTTTCCGGATAGGTTCCCTAAGGCCTGAAACAAATGCGGAGGACAGCATTTGGGTGTGTGCCTTATTTTGCATACTGAATCCCAAATCTGTAAACACCTGTGATATCCTAGTGTGAAATTTCTCGACTGACTTAGTCTTGTCCTGTGTAATGTCCTGTATGTTGGTTGCTTGGTCTGCTAGGCGATCTCGCATCCACTACTGCAACTGCATCACAAATTCACACCCTGAGTCATAGGTGGTATCAGCATCAATTCTAGCAACATTGAAACACTTTTCCATCACTGGCCAATAAGCATCTCCTGCTTTAATCTTACACAGGCTTACTAAGTCCCGCCAGGCACAAGAATATGCCTTTTGGATCTGTGAGATTCTCCTATAAAAGGGCATGGGCTGTTTTTCAGGATCTGGTAGACTGGTCACAAGAGATGAGGCCTGCCCAGGGGTAAATGTCACATACATCAGGGGTGCTGCTTGGGCTGTGGGTATTCCCCCAGGTACATATGGGAAAGGCCCCTGATTATTTCCAGGCAGAGGATATGGCTCTTGTAGTATGCACCAGTTTGATCTATTACTGGATACATGGGTGTGGGTGTACCAAGATGGCTGTCACCGGAAGTTGTCATCGGTTGGGTGTAGGAAGATGGCTCCCAACCTGGGGTGGAGCAAGATGGCCTCCAGCCTGGGGTGTAGCAAGATGGCCTCCAGCCCCTGATGGAGCAAGATGGCCTGGGGTGGAGCTTGGGGTTGAGCTTGGTGGGAGGGTCAGGCGGGGGGTGGTTGCTGGGGGACGGTGCTCTCTGTCCGAGGTCTGGGCGCCATGATCGGGCATTGGCTCGGACTTCAGCTTACTTCCTGGCTTACGATACATGTATACCCTCCCCCCGTCTGAAAGCAAGTCACAAGCTAAACCTCCCTTCTTCGGTTTCTATCATTTCTGTCCCGTTGTTGGCTATTGGAGAGTTTATGTATTTGGGCTCAGAATTTATATGACAGTCCTCCGATTGCATTTACACTGCACAGGGAGAAAAGGGGAAGTTGAGGTGAGGGAGAAGTGGGGGCTCGCTTGCCTGTCACACACAGTCGGGGAGCGAGGTGTGTAATTTTAGAACTGTAACCACTTCTAACCACTAACCAAGCACAACAAATTAAGTTCAGTGTATCGCTTCAGATGTCATATGCGTGTCCCAACTGCATGCCCAAATTTCTCACTCTCTTCACATTCCTCTGGTTGTTCGGGCTGTAATGGGCATCTGACAGGCAAATACCCCCTCCCTCTGACTTCACCTTCTATCTTCTCCAACGATGCTCTGACCTCAATTCTTACTGGGTACGTTCAGTCTAAACACTAGTACGTCTGGAGTATCTGCTAATGAAGGTTTCAGACCAAGGATCTCTTCTTTATATCCTGGTATAATCATATTGACTAATTTGACTAATCCCCAACCTTCTTTGTTAATACACAGTAACAAACCACATACACATTCTGGACATGACATCACCACATCACTGGCTCGTACAGGGAGGTCAAGAGTCAGAATATCACAGGATCCCCCAGTAAAAGTGCATTTTTCCCCGCGTCAAACGCGGTCCCCCACGTCAAGCACGGTCCCTGGTGTCTCCCCCTCCCCTTGGACACCCGTGTAACACCATACACTATCGTTGTATCTCAAGGGGAGTCTATTTATCCACGCCAGTTAATTACTTCGTCTGTGACTCTATTTCCTTTTCTGATTATCTCGTCACCCTATCACAAGCAAGCACATTTAACATGAAACAGGCTGCAGATTTAAATTTATACAGGTTCTTAAACGGACCTTGGGCAAGTTACCTGTCTTTGCTGACCACAGGCAGCCGATACGGACACAGAGATAAACCAAACTACAGAGAGGGCATACAGGCAAGATATTAAAAATATGTCTTACCATATTTCAGAGGTGATCAGTCTCTGTGCCCCCCTGTCCGTATTTGATTCATCCCGGTCTCCGATATCGCGATCGGCTGTCCTTGGTTCAGAACCCAAGGCCCACGATGGGCGCCAAATGTTTTGGACAGGGATCAGTACCGATAGAATTATATCTGTCCCTGGCCTAATTTCAATACAATGTGTGTACACACGAGAGAAATCGCAGACGCTGACATGAGTGTTCAGAGCCAAGATATTTCTGCTTTATTCGTTCCTCTTTTTAAGCTTATAAAGACTTTGCAAGGCATTGCGGGAAATGTCTTATAGACGTAACACAAACGGACATTAAGCAAAAGAACATATACGTTCATGATTGGATGTATCTATGTGAGTATAAGTTTCTTCCAGGATATGATAATCTTCTGTCTTGGGTGCAGCTTCTTCCTGGAGGTGCCACCTTAGAAATCATCTGTTTCTTCCCTTATTGTTTGTTAGTAGCAAACCAAGAAAGTATAAAAGTAATCTGACGAGCATGTTTGAGTAAGGAATATATGCATATAATAAGCTAATAGCATAAATGTGTATAAAGCATGTAGGTGACACCGTTGAAATAGGCATTTTACTATGACCATTACCGTAATTACATCCATTACACAAACAACCCAACGTATATTCTATGAGGCATTATGAGTCTTTTGAATGGTTCATTTTTTTCCACAAGTCTTCGAAAAATTTGGAAAGAAAATAAAAACTTTTATTTTTACACAAAGTGGTCAATTTATACAATATTTCTAACACATAGCATGCACATAGCAAAAAGTACCCCCAAAATACATTCTGCTACTCGTCCTGAGTATGGCAATACCATATGTGAGAGACTTTTCCACAGCCTGGCCACATAGAGAGGTCCAACATTGAAGTAGCACCTTCAGGCGTTCTATGAGCATAAATTACACATCTAATTTCATTCCTACATATAACACTTTTGAAGGTCCTGGAGTAGTGGAATTACACACAAAATGACCCCATTATGGAAAGCAGACACCCCAAGGTATATTCTATGAGGCATGGGCTGCAGATAGGTACTTGGGTACTCTGATGGGCTGCAGATGGGTACTCGGGTACTCTGATGGGCTTGAGACAGGTACTCGGGTACTCCGATGGGCTGCAGATAGGTACTTGGGTACTCTGATGGGCTGCAAACAGGTGCTTGGGTAATCTGATGGGCTGCAGATAGGTACTTGGGTGCTCTGATGGGCAGCAGATAGGTACTCGTGTACTCTCATGGGCTGGTGACAGGTACTCAAGTACTCAGATGGGCTGGTGACAGGTATTCGGGTACTCTGATGGGCTGGTACAGGTATTTGGGTACTCTGATGGGTTGGTGACAGGTACTTGGTACTCAGATGGGCTGCTGGCAGGAGCTTGGGTGCTCAGATTGGCTGGTGACAAGTTCTCGAGTACTCTGATGGGCTGGTGACCGGTACTCGGGTACTCAGATGGGCTGGTGACAGGTACTTGGGAACTCTGATGGGCTGATGACAGGTACTTGGGTACTCTGATGGGCTGGTGACAGGTTCTCAAGTACTCAGATGGGCTGGTGATAGGTTCTCAAGTACTCAGATGGGCTGGTGACAGATACTCAGGTACTCTGATGGGCTGGTGACAGGTACTCAGGTACTCAGTTTGGCTGGTGACAGGTACTCGGGTACTCAGATGGGCTGGTGACAAATGCTCAGGTACTCATATGGGCTGGTGACAGGTACTCAGGTACTCTGATGGGCTGGTGACAGATACTTGGATATTCTGATGGGCTGAAGACAGGTACTCGGGTTCTCTGATGGGCTGGTGATAGGTATTCGGGTACTAAGATGGGCTGGTGACAGGTACTGGGTACGCTGATGGTCCGGTGACAGGTACTCGGGTAATCTGATGAGCTGGCGACAGGTACTTGGGTACTCTGATGGGCTGGTGACAGGTACTTGGATACTCTGATGGGCTGGTGACAGGTACTCGGGTACTCTAATGGGCTGGTGACAGGTATTCGGGTACTCAGATTGGCTGGTGTCAGGCACTCGGTATGCTGATGGTCTGGTGACAGTTACGCGGGTACTCTGATGGGCTGGTGACAGGTATTCAGGTACTCAGATGGGCTGGTGACAGGTACTTGGGTACTTTGATGGGCTGGTGACTGGTACTCGGGTACTCTAATGGGCTGGTGACAGGTATTCGGGTACTCAGATTGGCTGGTGTCAGGCACTCGGTATGCTGATGGTCTGGTGATAGGTACTTGGGTACTCTGATGGGCTGGTGACAGGTATTCGGGTACTCAGATGGGCTGGTGAAAGGTACTCGGGTACTTTGATGGGCTGGTGACAGGTACTCGGGTACTTTGATGGGCTGGTGACAGGTACTCGGATACTCTGATGGGCTGGTGACAGGTATTCGGGTACTCAGATGGGCTGGTGACAGGTACTCGGGTACTTTGATGGGTTGGTGACAGGTACTCGGGTACTTTGATGGGCTGGTGACAGGTACTCGGATACTTTGATGGGCTGGTGACAGGTACTCGGATACTCTGATTGGCTGGTGACAGGTATTCGGTACGCTGATGGTCTGGTGACAGGTACTTGGGTACTCTGATGGGCTGGTGACAGGTATTCAGGTACTCAGATGAGCTGGTGAAAGGTACCCGGGTACACTGATGGTCTGGTGACAGGTACTCGGGTACTCTGATGGGCTATTGACAGGTACTCGGATACTCAGATGAGCTGGCGACAGGTAATATGGTACTCTGATGGGTGGGTGATAGGTACTCAGGTACTTTGATGAGCTGTTGACAGGTACTCGGGTGCTTTAATGGGCTGGTGACAGGTACTCGGGTACTTTAATGGGCTGGTAACAGGTACTTGGGTACTCTGATGGGCTGGTGACATGTACTCGGTACTATGATGGGCTGGTGACAGGTACTCGGGTACTTTGATGAGCTGGTGACAGGTACTCAGGTACTTTGATGGGCTCGTGACAGGTTCTTGGTTACTCAGATAGGCTGGTGACAGGTACCTGGGTACTCAGATGGGCTGGTAACAGGTACTTGGGTACTCAGATGGGCTGGTGACAGGTACTTGGGTACTTTGATGGGCTGGTGACAGGTACTCGGGTACTCAGATGGGCTGGTGACATGTACTCGGGTACTCAGATACTCAGATGGGCTGGTGACAGGTACTCGGGTACTTTGATGGGCAGGTGACAGGTACTCGGGTACTCTGATGGGCTGGTGACAGGTACTCAGGTACTAAGATGGGCTGGTGACATGTACTTGGGTATTTTGATGGGCAGATGACAGGTACTCGGGTACTCATATTGGCTGGTGACAAGTACTGGGGTACTCAGATGGGCTGGTGACAGGTACTCGGGAACTTTGATGGGCAGGTGACAGTTACTCGGGTATTTTGATGGGCTTGTGACAGGTATTTTGATGGGCTGTGACAGGTGCTTTGATGGGGTGGTGACAGGTACACTTTATTACTGGGGGGCAGTCAGTGTGCTTGGTGTGTAATGTAAGCGGTAACGAGCTGTTACAGCAATCTCCTCACACACCATCGGTGTGTGAGAGGGAGAACCTGGTAACAGCTCGTTACCGTGGCTTGTTTAAATCACAGCCAGTCACATGGTAAAGATCGTTACCATGATCAGGGCTGGGCTTTGTCCGAGGGACACGCCTCAACCCGGATCACCGTGCTGCGTGCCCCTGGGGGCACGCATGATCAGCGGGAGCGCAAATTTCCTTTGGACACAGCCGGTCACGTGGTAAACAGACAGATTTTATTGAATCTTTACCCCGATCGGGGATAGGCTGTGTCCCGAGGACCACAGTAGCAGCGAAATACTGAGGACATCATATGACATCCCCCAGGATGGGAGATCCCATCTGTGGACGTCATTTGACAATACACCGGTATAAGGGGTTAAGGCACAATCTACAGCACAGTGCTTTTGTCATGTCAATTGCCCCTTCCTATGTTGTGCAATTCCTGGCTGATCCTGCCTGTTCCTGTCTTCCCCTCAGTAAACTGACCACATTTATCATTGCTGCTGATCTCTGATAGCGTGGTCAGTTTATGTGCAACCATCATCCAGCCATCTCCTCAGCATCTCTGTATCTCCCCCATCCCTCCCTGTCAGTTCCGTAGTCTGTCTGTGAGCCGATCTCCTCTTCTCTCATCTCCTCTTCTCCCCTAACCTCTCTTCTCCATGTAATTCTATTTCCTGCAGCTGCTCAACTGCTTGTAAAGTAAAGAAACATGTATTAATTACTTTAAGCCTCTCTGATTTATGTCTCTGTTCAGTACAGTGTGTGTGTTTTCCTAAAATTTTAAAGCTAAATTCCTTCTTTGCAGAACCCTGCTGTGCAGGCACATGACCTCCCTCTGCCATTTTGCATTCATCAAAGGGGGATCTCAGCCCCTCCCCCTCTTAGATGGGGAAGGAAAGCAGAGGGATTTCACATGACAGCACAGCAGGACTCTGCAAAGAAGATATTTAGCATTATAATTTTAGAAAAACATACAAACACTGTACTGAACAGGAACCCAAAACAGAGAGAATCAAAGTAATTAATACACGTGACTTTACAACCACTTTAACTCTTAAAAAAGTTAATTAAAGTGTCCACAGAAATCAAAGCATTCAAAAATATTCATCCAAAGTACTCATTCAGTGTCATCCTGTGATCACCACACATGTGCAGAAAATGTGCTCGCCGTCAGTACTTGACCCTTATACACACTATAAAAGGTCAATAAATACTTTCCATCATATAGATATTATAGCCAAACCCTCTGTCACACTCTCCTTGTGGAATTCCAGCTGATGCACAAAATCCTCCTTTTGGCAGATATCTCCTTGCTTGATAATGCAATTTTCTTTGTTTACAAACCTTTTATTTGGTACAGACAAAAGGAAAAGTACAAAATATATCATTTGTCCATATGTGAGAGGAGATATCAGATACATATATAAAATTTCAGATGATGAGTACATGAGGTTAGAAAAGCATACATGTACCTTAATTAAGTCATGACAATAATATATAACATGCACGTCTGGTAGAACATCCGCGTAATCATTTAAATCTGAAAGGAAATAACCTTACTTATGAAAAAAGAGTTTTGGAATGATTAAACCAAGGGCCTCATTTTTGATTAAATAAATGAATGGTGTTATGTAGTGTGTGAAATATTTTTTTCCATATTAATTATGTTGTTTATTCTACCTTTTAATTGAGCCAGAGGAACTATGGGAGATTTCCAATGATATGCGATTAGCCAATGTATTGAGACACAGATAGTGTGAATAAGGCTTTGTTGGTGAATTGTTAATCCTGGGATCTGGGTGAAAAGAAGGCAGTTAGGGGCGTTAAGGTGAATTATATTGTCCGAGATTTTAGAAGGGAATTGTTCTAAAAGTGCCCATATATGGGAAATTTTGGGGCATTCCCAAAAAATATGGGAGAATGTGCCTAGGATAGCACACTCTCTAAATGATAAAGCAATTTTCACCACATACAGCAATTCTTCAAAAAGACATAGGAGGACCATCTAATGATCTCTGTATAAAAAAAGTTTATTGACCTCAAAATGGTACTCACATACAAAGAACTTGCAATACCACATGAAATGGCACCTTTGCAGAAGGCATTCACGCCAAAACCTGGTCTCACAGCAATCACTGCAGCCTTTTAGTTCACCCGACGGCTTTACCAAAATTCCTCCCAGTAGTGTGCTCATGTCATGGACCAATCCCACTTGATTCATTGAATCCCAATGGGACTTCCTGAGAAGCTTCCTTTTATATTTCATATTACACCCATATTCAGGTAGTTACTGGGGACTTGTAACAGGGAACCACAGCTGCCAGCCTCAAATGCCCTCCCAGAATTGTGGGTTTCTTCTGCCTTCAGCATTCAGTATATTTTTGAATTTGGTGCAGCTGCTGCTGTCTTGTCATTTATTTTTGAATTTGGTACAGGCTCCTCCTGTCTTGTCATTTATTCTTTCAACATCTACCAGACAATGCTGAAGATGTTTTATAAGTCTGTGGTAGTCAGTGCTCTCCTGTATGCGGTGGCATTTTGGGAAAGCAAGGCCAGTGATGTTGTTGGATAGGAGTTGAAGTCTTTAACAATAGTGTTAGGAGAATGTTGTTCAAGGTATGTTCAATCTTGGACAACTCCTTCCACCAACTCCACAATACGCTGGTTAGTCGGAAGAATACCTTCAGTGATAGATTGTTACAACCACAAAGCACCACAGAGCAACACAGGAAATAATTTTTGCTTGTGGCCATCAAATTATATAATTCTTCTCTGTGAGTGCTGGGTGTGAAGGATTTAATCTGGTTTATAATCTAGATCTTTATGTAGTTTTTATATTATTAGGTTATTAGGGTAACTGTGATTTTTTGGGGTAACACTAGAGCAAGTGGTACAGTATATTATTTGCATTTTGGTAGTTTGATTTCTGTTATTTTTCATTCTGTGGTATTTATTCTGTGTAGTATTTTAATAGTATGGTATGGTGTATTAGAGTATTTTTATTAATGTATTTTTTTCATTGTTAAAGTGGTTGTCAATTCTGGACAACCACTTTAACCTACAGGTAAGCCTATAATAAGGCTTACCTGTAGGTTCCCTGCATATCTCCTAAACCTGCACAGTTTAGGAGACATGCAGTGTACTTGCATGTGCCAACGTCATCTAGCACATGTGCAGTGAAGAAACGGCCTCCGTGCTGTCTCTTCACTGAGATTGTGCCACTATTGGTGGCTCCTGTGCGCATGCGCGGGAGTGACGTCACGCTGCTCCAGCAAATCACAGAGCCGGAGTCCGCGGTCCCGGAACGAAGAACTATAGCGGGGACAGCGCGGGATTCCAATGCAGGTAAGTGTCACAAAATAGGCTAGTATGCGATGCATACTAGCTTATTATCCTTTTACATTGCAGGTTAATGAAGAGGAACGAAGAGGAAGTAAAACCCATCAGGGTTCACTTCCTCTTTCAGACAACAATAGTACAATACAATAATACACACTGCGCTCTCTCGTCAAAGCTATAAGGAGAGAGAACCAAAAATAAGCTGAGTAGTATAAAGTCATATAGAGTCCATGAAGATGAAAGATAAAAACACTGTCCTTAAAAACCTCTATCCCAAACTAATAGTGCCCCTCTGAGATTTTTCAACATCAAAGGGATGTATAGGTGCAAGAAACCCTTGTGTCTCACATGTTCTCAAGTGACCCATGGCCAGAAGGAGTTTACCACCAAAGGTAAACGCTACACTATCCCGGCTTTTCAACTGCTCCTCAGAGTACGTAGTGTATTGTTTGTCCTTTCCATGCAGCCTTCTGTATGTGGACGGCACCATTCGTACTCTGAGGAAGAGGCTTGGAGAGCATCGGAACCTTGTCGATAAAGGTTCTGATCAACACAGTGTCTCCAGAAACTTTGTACAATTCCATGACCAATGCTCCCAGGGACTACGTGTCTGGGTAATCGAGTCCATACCCAAGAGTCTCCCTATGGCAGAGCGATGTAAGCGTCTCTGTGAGAGAGAGAATTTTTGGATTTTTACTCTCTATAGCCTTTTGCCTGGAGGCTTTAATGAGGATATATAAATGAATACGCTTCTATAATACTTTATGTCCCCATTCCATGTCACATTCTATTTTTACATGTATAATCTATTTAATTCTCACCCTATACTATTCTAATTGTATTTGACCTTAATGTGTATATTTATATTGGATTCATTTTATTTTTTAATGTTCCCCAGAACTCCTTATATATTTTTATATTTTATTATAGTTAATTCAAATACATTTTGATCATCACTGTACCATGTACTTGGTACATACGTTTTATTGTATAGCCATGCTGAATCCTGTAGTCCTACATGATCTTCATTATGTCTGCCCACACCCATACATCAGCCTGTATATAAGATATCCCACTTTCAAGATGGCCCCCAGCTAAGCCTGATGAAGGATCATGAATGATCCGAACGGGCGCCGCCCCGCCTGATGTGTACCTGGAAGTGACGTCATCATCCAGCTCCTGTGTACATCTCACATACTGTCCCCAGCTCCCTGGAAGTGCTGGAAACCACCAACGCGCCCGGCTTTGGAAGCAGCAAAGTGGACTTTGCAGCTGGCATCATTCACCCGGGACAGAGCAGATGACCTTGTTACCCAATACCATGCTGACACACCATCTACTTTTGTGAGTGCATTATCCACATGCTTTTATCCCAATAAATGTGTTTATACTGCACTCAGTAGGCACTGCTGTTCTGTTTTATCTTTACTTCCTCTTTAATTGCTGTTACTGGTAATTTTACTGTTGTTGTTGTGTCTTGTTTCCATTCGTCATTGTGATTTTGTGCTGTCTTCATTGAATATAGGGCATGTTAGGCTCTGATGAGGTTTTTGAATTCTTGGGACTCCCTAAACACTTTTTATGAAGCCCATGTTTGAGTGTACTTGTCATGGGTTCCCATTTCCTGGACCAAGAGCGACTCCATGTGTACAACATAATCTAGTTCAGTGGCTCGTTCTAGTTTGGTGGAACTTGTGTTGTCTTCCAAACGCATGAAATAACTGCTCGGGCAGTAGATTGAGGTAGGGGATTATAACATTGAAAAAAAATAAGGAGATTTCAGTTGGGCTTTAAATGTGTTCAAAAAATGTGTGAATTGGCAGGGATGGTAACATTCACCTTTTTCTAAATGCCACATTGTATCTAGAGAATTTTGGGCGATTATGATGCAAATATTGAGTGCATGCCATGGGTAATCTTTATAAATGGACACTTTTAGGAAAGTTGGAACTAGGCAGCTAATCATGGGTGCATAGAGTTCCATGTTAAGCAGCTGTTAGACGTGTCTGTTTTGTTATCCTGTGAGATGTGCTGAGAAATTAACCACTTGCTGACAGCCCTATAGTACTTTTACTGCTAGAGGGTGACAGCTGTGGGCAGAATCACCTATATATGTAAACAAGGTTTTCAGTTCTGATGGGGGGGGGAGGGACAATCCTGTGTCCCTGCAAAGCAGACACAAGGATCAGCCTCTTCCCCTAGTGAAAGCACCACACTGTTTACACAAAAACACTGGTTAGGCATACAGTTAACCCTTTGATCACCATAGATGTTTAACCCCTTCCCAGCCAGTGCCCTTAGTACAGTGACAGTGCATATTTTTAGCACTGATCACTGTACTAGTGTCACTAGCAATTTACTTTGAACTCCCAAACATTAGATATTTTTTAAAGCAGAGGCCCTACAGATTAAAATGGTGGGTGTTTTTTTTCACAAAGTATTTCTGCAGTGATTTTTTAAAAGCAATTTTTTGGGGAAAAATTTGGGGAATTTTAATGCACAAAAACACACTATATTGCCCAAATGTTTGGGGAAATATAAAATATGATCTTATGCCGAGTACATAGATACCAAATACGACATGCTTAAAAATTACGCACACCCGTGCAGTTGCGTTAAACTATATACATTTTTAAAAGCCTTTGAAAGCCTTTACAGGTTACCACTTTACAGAGGAGGTCTACTGCTAGAATTACTGCCCTCAATCTGACACTTGCAGTGATACCTCACATGCATGGTGCAATTGCTGTTTACATACGGCACAAGACCGATGCTTACGTTCACCATTGCAAGCATGCATGGGGGGGGGGGGGACAGGGGTGCTTCAATTTTTTTAAATTAATCTTTTTGCTTTTTATTTTATTTTTACACTGTCCATTTCATTTTTTTTTCTTTTATCATTTTTATTGTTATCACAGGGAATTTAAATATCCCCTATGATAGCAATATGTAGTGACAGGTACTCTTTTTGAAAAATGTGGGGTCTATTAGAATCTAGATCTATCTATGGCCCTTAAAGCATCTGACCACACCAAGAGGGTGTGATAAGATGCTTTCCCAATTTCCCAATGGCGCTGTTTATAACTGGCCAAACCAAAGTCATGAAATGCTTGTAGCTTCCAGTTTATTAGACCATAGAGATGATTGGAGCCATTCTAGTCTTTGATCAGCTCCATGGTCAGCTGGTGGTACCACCGGCTGCATTCTCAAGTTCCCTGGTGGGAGAGCCCGAGAAAACCATGGAAGATGGCAGGAGGGGGCGTTCCCTCCCACTGCTTGTAAAAGAAGTCTATCGGTTAATTAGCCGCTAGGATTGCTTTTACATGAAAGCCGACCGTTGGCTGAAAAGAACGATAACAGCATGATACCTAAATCTGCAAGCATCATTTTGGTATAACCACTCAAAGTCCAGCAACATACCAGTACGTCGATGGTCCTTGTTGGGCACATATTGTACTGTTCTTTTTTTCATGCAGCCTGTGGGTTAAATGAAAAAAGAGAATCAATCAATCTGTGGTATGTCCACCATTAGCATACCGCCCTGCATCCACCCACTTCTAATGATGGGCATGCATGCACCGTTCTAAAAATATATGTCGAAGCATAGGGGTGATCTGCCCCTTTGTCCACCCCTGCCCATATGCTTCGGCATATATACTCTTTTTTTAACTGTGGTGGTGAAATCACCTCCTACAGTGCTGGAGTCACTGATTTACATATCATGAAAGCAAACACTGTTGATGTCAAGATAAATAAATCAGTGCTGCAGCTGAATGGCATACCTGCAAAGCAACTAATGGTTAACAATAAAACACAGTAAACAGTAAAGTATAAAAGAATTACATACCTGCAAAGCAAACATGATAAACCACAGTAACAATATAACATTACAGTTAGGCCCCATTCACACCTGAGCGTTTTGTAACTTGAAGCCTGAAGCTACAAAATGCTGGAGGGGAAAAAAATCAATGATTCTTTATGGAGATGGTTCACATCTCCACTGCAAAATGCCTGAAGCCAAACGCCTGAAACTCAAAAAGGTTCTAGAGGTATTTTTGTAGCTCGATTTGTGTGTTTTTCTACTGTTTATATTGACATTTTTACCTGTACACAATCCTGGCAAAAATTGATGTAAAAATCACTGCAAAATTGAGGTAAAAATGCATGATTTTCTGCCTGAAAATGCTACACCCAGGTGTGAGTCCAGCATTAAGCATAAAATACAGTAAAACTGAGCAGAACAATAGAGAGAGAACAATAGAGAGAGAAGAACAAGAACATGAAAACTTTGGGCTTTTTTATTTTATATATATATATATATATATATATATATATACAGTATCTCACAAAAGTGAGTACACCCCTCACATTTTTGTCAATATTTTATTATATCTTAACACTGAAGAAATTACACTTTGCTACAATGTAAATTAGAGAGTGTAAAGCTTGTATAACATAGTACATTTGCTGTCCTCTCAAAATAACTCAACACACAGCCATTAATGTCTACACTGCTGGCAACAAAAGTGAGTACACCCCTAAGTGAAAATGTCCAAATTGGTCCCAAAGTGTCAATATTTTGTGTGGCCACCATTATTTTACAGCACCGCCTCAACTTTCTTGGGCATGGAGTTCACCAGAGCTTCACAGGTTGCCACTGGAGTCCTCTGAAGGCTACCAATCAGGGCTTGCAAGCGCAGCAGGAAGGGCACTATGGGCTCTAAGGGCCTGCCTTTCTCTTCTTGGTGGCTGCGGACCACCACTTGTGCTAGCCACTGCACCAGCTTTAACTGCACTTATGGGACTCGGCGCGTTACCAAGTGATACTGCAGAGCTGGTCTGTCTAAGACCAAGATGTACTAGGCCGCTGGTGCTTGCCAGTTCACCAGAAGAATGAGCAGCACTAGTACTGGCTCTCTGCTCCATACGAGAACCCTGCGGTTGTTGTACGTCAGCAATAAAAGAACGGGGTCAGGTATGCCTGACCTTAGCAGAGACTAGGGTTGAGCGGACACCCAGATGTTCGAGTTTGTCAGGTTCAGCAGAACCTCGTGAAACCGTTAGGGTTCAGCACCGAACTCGATCCGAACTTGACCCTGGACACCGAACCCCATTGAAGTCAATGGTGACCTGAACTTTTGGGCACAAAAATGGCTGCAAAAAAGTAATGGAAAGGGCTAGAAGGCTACAAAAGGAAGCAACGTGGGGGTAAGAGTAGGACAAGTGCCCTGCAAACAAATGTGGCTAGGGAAATGACTTAAAATCACATAAAAAAATAAAAATGGGAGGAGGAGGTGGATGTGGAGTAGGAGCCTAGAGGTTGACTAGGCCGTGACCGTGGCAATGTAGGTGGAAGTGGCGGTGGTGGAGGAGGAGGAGGAGGTAGCCAACACTGTTTTTTGTTTGTTTGTTTTTTTTTTAGAATTGGGGTAGCCCCCAAAATATTGAGACATATTCAAAAAAAAAAAAGGATACCAATGGCTGTGTGAGGCCGGTCTAAATGTCTATTCTGCACAAGGTACAGACAAGTCTTGTGGGATTCATGCCTGGTTCATTTTAATAAAAGTTAGCTTGTCCACGTTGGCTGTGGATAGGCGGCTGCGCTTGTCTATGATAACCCCCCCTGCCGTACTAAACACACGTTCAGACAATACACTGGCTGCAGGGCAGGCCAAAGACCGGACGGGACGTCGGTCACATAACAGACTTGCACACAAATCATGCCGTCCCCCCCAATAGTATCTGTT
>BLSH010423332.1:676595-688961 GCA_018402905.1 Glandirana rugosa | reverse complement strand
AGACGGGGTAAGTTGAAGACCCAGAGGTTTAACCCGGGTACCGGACTCGAACGGGAAATACGGAACCTCCAAACCTCCAAGGCATAAAGGGCAAGCTCAGGCCATGGGCCCAATTTGGAGACCCAGAAGTTGAATGGGGCAGACCCATCAGTCAGTACATGTAGGCGTGTGCACACATCCTGTTCCACCATGTTGCTGAAATGCTGCCTCCTGCTAAGACATTGCCTATCAGCTGGTGGTGCTGTTTGTGGTGGAGTGCTGCTGAAAAATCTTTTCCACATTTCAGCCATGCTAACCCTGCCACAGC
Organism: Glandirana rugosa; assembly: GCA_018402905.1. Lineage (NCBI taxonomy): Eukaryota > Metazoa > Chordata > Amphibia > Anura > Ranidae > Glandirana > Glandirana rugosa. The sequence goes on along the minus strand of BLSH010423332.1, from coordinate 688,654 downwards.
TGCGTTGGTGACCTCTTCCTCCTCCTCTGCCTTCGCCTTGTGCTTCCACAGTGCTTCCACTTGAGGCTCAGTGGCAACAACCACTCATCGGTCTGTTGTTCAATGTCCGTCCACAGCTGCTGCACAGTGTGGGGTTTATCCCCCAAACATATCAGTTTTAAAACAGCCTGCTGTCATTTCCCCCTGGATGTGCTGAAGTTAGTGGTGAAGGTGATACGCTGAGCGGATGAGGAGGTGGTAGAGGAGGAGGAGGAGGAGGAGGAGGAAGCGGAGTAGGAGAAGGAGGCAACAAGAGGCAAAGAGAAATGCCCTGCAATCCTGGGTGGAAGAACTTGCGCCAAACGGCTAGCCGCCTCAGGCCCACCCGCCACTACATTTGCCCAGTGTGCAGTTAGCGAGATATAGCGTCCCTGCCCTTGCTTACTGGTCCACGTATCAGTGGTTATGTGGACCTTGCCACAGATGGCATTGCGCAGTGCACACTTGATCTTGTCCCCGACTTGTTTGTGCAGGGAAGGGATGGCTCGCCTGGAAAAGTAATGGCGGCTGGGAACCATGTACTGTGGGACAGCCACCGCCATCAGGTTTTTAAAACTGTCCGTGTCCACCAGACGGAATGACAGCATTTCAAAGGCCAGGAATTTTGAAATGCTGGCATTCATGGTCAGGGATCGCAGGTGGGTAGGGGGGTACTTCCTCTTTCTCTCCAGTGTTTGGGAGATGGAGAGCTGTAAGCTTCCATGGGACCATGTGGAAATGCTTGGGGATGGTGGCGGACATGGTGGCGTTGCTGTCACATCATCTGTTTGCTGGGTGGCAGGTGACACTGGCACTGTAAAGGTGGATTAAGAGGCTAAGGCAGCAGCAGAAGAGGAAGCAGGAGGAGGCTGAGACCTTTCTTGGATTTATGAGGTACTTATTCCACTGCATCAAGTACTTTGAATTTAGATGCCTAGTCATGCAGGTTGTGCTCAGGTTTAGAACATTTATGCCTTGCTTCAGGGTCTCATTGCACAGTGTGCAAACCACTCGTGTCTTGTCGTCAGCACATTGTCTGAAGAACTGCCACGCCGGGGAACACCTTTGAGCTGCCTTTGGTGTGCTAGGTCCCTGGGTGTGGTGGGTAGTAGCAGGCATACTGTCTAGGGGACGCTCGCTCTGCTTTTGCAACTTGCTTCTTCTTTTGCTGTGCTGGTGCCTCTGTGCTACCACCACCTCTTCCTCCAAACTGCACACGTCACTCGCATGACCTTCATTCCATGTGGGGTCTAGGACATCATCATTCTCCACATCATCTTCCACCCACCCTTCACCACTGCCCTTCTTGTCGGTCTGAACACTGAGGAAAGCCGCAGCAGTGGGTACCTGTGTTTCGTCATCATCATCACAGACGTGCTGCCGTGGTGTTTCCATGTCCTCATCCTGAACCAGAAGTGGTTGGGCATCAGTGCACTCAATGTCTTCCACTTCTGGGCCAGAGCTATGTGGATGGCCCATGGAAAGCACAGCAGCAGAGTCATCAAAAAGCATAAGAGACTGCTGCATGACTTGGGGCTCAGACTGCTTGGCTGATTTACAAGGGGCTGAGGTGAAAGACAGATGGCCATGGGGTTCAGGTGCCAACTCTGAGCTTTCATCAAGGGTCCGGGTGGGAGACAATGTGAAGGAACTGGAGGCATTGTCAGCCACCCAATCTACTATCGCCTGTACTTGTTCTGGCCTCACCATTCGTTGAGCGTCATTCGGGCCTACCATATAACATTGAAGGTTCTGTTGGCTACCGGAGGAAGGTGTTTCACTTGTGCGTGTAGCTGGCACAAATTGACCACGTCCTCTCCTTGCAACAGGAGCTTCAGCAACACCACCAGCACCAGCAGCACCACGACCACCACCACGTCCCTTATTTGACGCTCCTCTCATTCTGGACACAAATGTACTATGTAGCACTATTTATTAATACAAAAAAAAGAATAATAAATTATTATTCTTATTTTTTTTAAAAAAAAGAAAATTGTAGATGCACTTTTTATTTTTGTGCAAGAAATGCACCGCTCACACCAGCAGCAGGAACTTCTCCCTACACCAGTATGATATGATTTTAGAACGATAATCTGTCTTTCACAGCACCGACAAGAACCTGTCCCTACTGCAGTATGATATGATTTTAGAACAATAATCTCCCCCTCACGGCACCAACAGGAACCTCTCCCTAATGCAGTAGGAGATGGCTTTATAACAATAAACTCTCCCACAGAGCACCAACGGGAACCTCTCCCTAATGCAGTAGGAAATGGCTTTAGAACAATAAACTCTCCCTCAGAGCACCAACAGGAACCTGGCCCTAATGCAGTAGTAATTGTTTTTAGAACGATAATCTCTCCCTCGGAGCACCAACAGGAACCTGGCCCTAATGCAGTTGTAGTTGTTTTTAGAACGATAAACTCTCCCTCAGAGCACCAAGAGGAACCTGGCCCTAATGCAGTAGTAGTTGTTTTTAGAACGATAAACTCTCCCTCTGAGCACCAAGAGGATCCTGGCCCTAATGCAGTAGTAGTTGTTTTTAGAACGATAAACTCTCCCTCAGAGCACTAACAGGAACCTGGGCCTAATGCAGTAGTAGTTGTTTTTAGAACGATAAACTCTCCCTCAGAGCACCAAGAGGAACGTTTCCCAAATGCAGTAGTAGATGGTTTTAGAATGATAATCTCTCCCTCAGAGCAACAACAGGAACATTTCCCTAATGCAGTAGTAGATGGTTTTAGAATGAGAATCTCTCCCTCGGAGCACCAACAGGAACGTTTCCCTAATGCACTATAAGATGTTTCTTAACGTAATGTCTCCCTCACAGCACAGACAGGAACATCTCCTTAATGCACTATAAGATGGTTCTGATACGTTAATGTCCCCCTCACCGGACCGCAATGAAGGTCTCCCTTATGCAGTCTGAGATAGTTGTGAACGCTAATCTTTCCCTCACAGCAGCGGCATGAAGCTCTCCCTACTCTAGTCTGAGACGATCTGACACGCAGCGCTACGTGACTCCAGCCCCATATAGCGGCTGGGTCACATGATGCACTGGCCAGTCACAGCCATGCCATTAGTAGGCATGGCTGTGATGGCTTCTAAGGGCAAACTAGTGAAAAGCTTGTTGATTGGCTGCCCAGCAGCTATAGAAAAGGCACCAAAAATACCCGAATACTGAACCCGATCCCGGACTTTTTTTTTAATGTCCGGGATCGGGTTCGGGGCACGGACACCCCAAAGTCTGGTACGGACCCGAATTTTACAGTCCGGGTTCGCTCAACTCTAGCAGAGACCACTACCCCGTCATCAGAGCTATCTGTCAGAGTGCCGCTGCTCTCTACAGGTTTGTATACTGAGTCTGATTCTGACAGTGAGGCTTCCCCATCGCTCTCATCTGTCATGCTCAGTAATGTGTAGGCCTCTTCACTAGTGTACCTCTGTTTGGACATTTTGGTCGGTACAACTAGTGTGACTCACAGGTAAAAGAGAAACTGGTTGTTAGAGCCTGCTTCAATCGCTACCAAAAAAATGAAATGTTAGCATTTGCAGGGATCAGGCGTGACTCTGCTAACCTTTAGTTATGTGTGCTGTGTTTTGTAAGTGACAGCGATCTCTTGATACTGCACTTGGGTGGGCTGGGCTGGGTGGAGGGACTAAACGCAGGTGCTAGCAGGTATCTGGGCTGATCCAGCTAACCCCACATTTTTGGGAACACTAACCAACAGGGGACACTAACATAATTCTGATCAGATCAAAGATATTGATCCCTTCAAACACTATATTAGTGACAAAGTGTAGCGCCCCTATAGTAATAGGTACTTTTTGTAGTGCATTTTTTCAGGAGAGACAAATTTAGTCAGGCCTGACAATAAGTGCAGGGCTGAATGTTTTGATCTGGGCGGGGGAGTTGTACCAGGCAGAGCAGGAGATTGCAGGAAGGAACACCCCTTGGATACTCCTCCCCTTTGCTTCTGGAAGGCTCTGGAAAAGGGGATGGATGAGGAGGTGTCACTTTGTAAAGTATGTTGAGGAGCTCTGACCAATCCCCATCCTGGTTTGGTGGGGTGCAGGCCTCCTTAAATACTGTGATCTGTCCAGCTGTGGGAGGAGAATGTGTCGGGTGGAAGAGGAGATGTAGCAGAGGTGCTGTGGAGGCCTTATCTGGGAAGGGAGCCCCCAGTCTGGGGGGGGGGGGTGACCTTGAGGCCTGGTGAGGAGTTGTTTCCTGGAGTGGCACAAGGGAGCAGGAGAAAAGCAGAGAGGCTACATAGAGGACTCTTTAAAGGAACCACGGTGTCTGTGAGTGGCAGCCCCTGGAAGCTGGATGAGAAGGCTGGAGCAGGCTGGGAGAAGACAGTGGACAGTCTGTCAAGGTTGGAAGAGCCAGTCAGGGGAAGTAGTGTCACTGGACAGTGAAGTACACAATAGAGCAGGGCAACAGTAGAGCAGGCCTCACCATGTGCTAGCTGTGGTGGAAGAAGTGTCATGGAGGCTTGATAAATTTCTTTTAATGCCTGACAGGAAGGAAGCAAGTGTTGTGCAGGAGAGAAGTGAAGGAATGTAATGGATAGCAAGTATTAGTGCTGGAGGAAGAAGGAGAGTAACGTTCAGCAAGAGTCAGTGCTGGAGGAAGAAGGAGTGTATATATGGAGGTGTATATAGAATGGTCATATATCCTAATCTACTGGGCATCCCACAGTCTTCCCTACTCTTTCCAAGTTTAAGCCCTCAATAAAACAACAAAAAACAAAGTACCGGCCTGTTTAGTGACTATAGATGAATGGAAAAATGTGTGCTTGAGGGCAGAGGGACAGGTGAACCACAACTACCATACACCCCTAAGGCTGCCATTGAATACATTTGGGGGCTTGTTTTTCAAGATTCACCTGCAAAGCTGCCAATCGTTACCCCTAGATACTGCAAGAGAACTGAGCCAGGGATTGAACCTTGGGGAAGGACTTGTATGTTTGCCTGCTAAAACAGAAAAAGTTCTTACAAGTGTGTTGCCAATTACCGCTCCCACTTACCCAGTTGCTTCACCTGGCGCTGGGGCGCACACTTGAACATTTTGTTTTTCAATTCAGTGACTACTGACCTGTGCCATTGCCGGGCAACCACAGCGGGTGACCGCACCCATGGATTACATATATGTCCCGAGCCCTGCCAAGGTCAGACATTTATCACTGGATGCTAAACATGCCCAGCGCTCTGCTAATGCTGGTCACACTGGACTTGTACTCAAAAATCCTGCTTGCAATGGTGAAGTGTGCTTGGGATGGTCTCCTATTTCTAAGAGTGATCGAGGTAGGCTGGTGGGAGTGCAGTGAAGAGACTTTGTTAGAGTGGCCCTATACAGGAGGACCAGGGGCATTACTAAAATCACCATTGCTACCGGCAACCACCATAAGGGCCAACATGCCCGGGCAAGTTCTGCAAAAGCCAGCACGTCTGCAAGTTTCCATCGTAAACATCAGGGGTTACAGCAGTGTGACCAGGAAAGAATCCACCTATCAGATTCAGTGGCACCAGCCTGCCTGGAAATGAGGAGGTGGAGCCACGCCCTGGAGGAGATGAAAGTTTCTCTGAGCCCAGCAGATGCCACAAGGTTGTGGAAGATGTCGGAGGGTAGTCGTTTACTACCAGCCCTTGGCTTCCGGAACTGCTGTAACGGATACTCATGGACACAGGTGTCCTACTTAAGCACCACGGGGGATTCGCCCTCGGGGTGGTGGATGGGATGGAAAGACTGTGTCTGCTCTGCCCAGGATGTTGGATGCCAACAGTGGCAGTGGAAGCATGGGCAAGGTGTGGCCATTGCTATGAGCCACTCATGTGGCGGATGGACATCCAGCAGGATTCACGCTATTTCAATGTGGACCTGTGGTCAGGACTTTGCACGCCACAGTCTGAGAAGTCCTGGAAGACCGGAGTGGGCCCGGAGCCACTTTGTCAAGGTGGGGAGGAGTTACATCCCGGTGACTCCCCCGCGAACACTAAAGAGGGAAGGAAAGAGGAAGGTGTCATGACTAAAGGCCCGGCCGGGGCCCTAGGACTTCTAAGTACTGTCCAGCAAGAACTAGGCCATAAGTCTGCCAATAGCTGTTCCCTGTCCAGTAGAGTTAGTGCAAGAGTGGGGTGTGCCCTCTGGTGAGCTATTAGAGGAGCAGAGAGACAAACCACTTGATTGGGGTTACTCCAGACTGCAAGCCGAGTTTGGGTCCCTGGAGAGACTTGTAGAATGGTCATCCCTTGATTAGAGCTAAGATGAGGAAGAGTGGGAAACAGGAGAGTCCCATGGGAAGGATACACCACCAGAGGACGGAAAAGGACCAGAGTCTTAACCAGATGTAGATAGAGCTGCAGGAACCCCTATCGTCCACAGTCAGTTTTTTCTAAATAGGCCCTCCACTACCCAGACCAAGGCAGGTACCTTCCGGCAACAGGTGATTAGATCCCCTGACACTCTGATCCGGCTGGGGAGAGGGAAGGTAAAGGAGTTACCCAGGCTCTCCCAGTTCCAATGGGAGGTACAGCGCAAAGTTGACTTGGAGTAGGGCCTAGACTTTCCATATGTCCCTCCCCATATCATGGATGTCATGGAGAGCTTTAGAAGAGAGTTGGAGGACGAAATGATATGGGAATTTTTGCATGTTCCCAAACCCCTGAGACAGCAGGACTGTGAGGTCTGGAATCACTTTGTAGAGTTGAAGCAGGAATGGGGACTGGGGTGTGTTATTTATGGAGACAAGGTCCTTGTGATGAAGCCAAACCAGCCTGCAAGGAGCTACTCCATTTCTGTTTAGGGAGAAGGAAAAGCAGGATGAGGCTGCCTGACCCCCGCTTCTAAATTTGAAAAAGACTGTTGTAGGACTACAGCTTTCTTTGTATGAGCCAAAAGAAACACCAGAGACTGCTGGAAGACTTCAGGGGTTGTGTTCTTTTTGTTTCTCCCCTAACCTTGCTCAGAACATGCCAGCCTGCCACCATGCGCCCAAGGGCAGAGACTTGGCTCATTGAAAGAACACTGGGTGGGGGTGTGTTCTGGCCTTTCAAAACAATTCTTCAGAGCCTATTTGTCTGGGGAAGGGCCCCTCCCATCTAGGACTCTAAGAAAACAAAAGTCAAAGTGTTTGTTGACCTGTTTCTTTCTTTTACTGCTTCTGGGATATAACCCCTCACCAACAGATTAGACAGGTGGCAAAAGAAGACCAATGTGATGTGTTATGTTTGGTTTACTGCTGCTCAGCTGGGTGACCTATAACCCCCTTCCAGTTGACCTGTGTGCTGTTTAGTTAGTTGTAGTTTAGTAGTTCTTGCTTCTCCTCTTAGGATACGTGGGATAGAACAACTGTCCATTCTTTTCCGGCAAAAGACAAATCTTCTTTCTAATACTGTGTGAGCAGAGTACATTTCTCCAGGGAGAAGTGCTCTGGCTAGGTGATTGTGTATTAAATCTGCTGCTAGCTATAGGGACCGGTAGCTAGGAATGTCGTAATGTGTACATAAATAATGTGCAAATGTAAATAATGTGCAGAGAGAGTATATTTATTATTGTACTTATTTATTCATTGTTCCCTTATACCCCTTCCCATTTTCTGACTTTGGGATGCCCTTGTTCCTGGGACAAGGAGCTATTTTTTGTAAACTTTCAGCTGGAGACCAGCTGATGTTTGGGGGGTGAGTGTAGTGCGCCCATAGTAATAGGTGCTTTTTGTTGTGGATTTTTGCAGGAGAGGCAAATTTAGTCAGGCCTGACAATAAGTGCAGACCTGAATGTTTTGATCTGGACGGGGGAGTGGCCCAGGCAGAGCTGGAGATTGCAGAAAGGAACACCTCCTGGATACTCCTCCCCTTTGCTTCTGGACTGCTCTGGAAAAGGGGATGGATGAGGAGGTGTCACTTTCTGAAGTATGTTAAGGAGCCCTGACCAATGCCCATCCTGGATTGTCAGAGGGCAGGCCTTCTTAAATACTGTGATCTGCCCAGCTGGGGGAGGAGAGTGTGTCAGGTGGAAGAGGACATGTAGCAGAGGTGCTGTGGAGGCCTCAGTCTGGGGGGTGACCTTGAGGCCTGGTGGCTGGGGTGCAGCCAGTAATAGTAAGAGGACTTTGTTCCTGGAGCGGCACAAGGGAGCATGAGAACAGCAGAGAGGTGACATAGAGGACTCTTTAAAGGATCCACCAGTGTTGGTGACTGGCAGCCGCTGGGAGCTGGATGAGAAGGCTGGAGCAGGCTGGGAGAAGACAGTGGACAGTCTGTAGAGGTCAAATGAGCCAGTCAGGGGAAGGAGTGTCACTGGACAGTGAGGTAGGCCGGAAGGGCCTGGAAGATGGATGGGCTGGGAGTAGTAGTTCATGCAGTGCCCAGCTAGCACCAACTTACTTAGCTACAGAAATGAGGGCCCGTGGCTTCACAACTGGGAGCCTGTGGCCCTTGCCCATAATGGGTGGTCCGGATGTCCTGCTGACAGTAGAGCAGGCCTCACCATGTGGTAGCTGTGGTGGAAGAGGAGGCTTGAAAAATTTCCTTTCAGGCCTAACAGGAAGGAAGCAAGTGTTGTGCAGGAGAGAAGTGAAGGAGTGTAACCGTCAGCAAGCATCAGTGCTGGAGGAAGAAGGAGTGTATATATGGAGGTGTATATAGAATGTTCCTATATCCTAATCTACTGGGCATCCCACAGTCGTCCCTACCCTATCCAAGTTTAGGCCCTCAATAAAACAACAAAAAACAAAGTACTGGCCTGTTCAGTGACTACAGAATGGAAAAGTGTGTGATTGAGGGCAGAGGAAAACACAAAAAGGAGAGGGGCGCAGCGACCTTGTGTAATACCATAAGACCATTTATTTAAAAGTTGAAATCAAGCATAAAATATACTCACAAACGGAGCAATATCAAAAGCATGTAAGTCAAAGGCAGTGACTTCAGTAAAACTCCACCACAGCTAGGGGGGAATCACAACGGCGTCCTACGCAAGGCTAACGCATTTCCAGGGTGAACCCTCTTCCTCAGAGTCAATATTTTGATATTGCTCCGTTTGTGACTATATTTTATGCTTGATTTCAACTTTTAAATAAATGGTCTTATGGTATTGCACAAGGTCGGTGCGCCCTTCTCCTTTTTGTGATTTTTGTGTTTTTCTTAGTTATATTCGGATTCCCATGATCCTGAAGGAAGGCAGCAAGACCGTATAGTGCTTACAGAGTGGAACATCTATAAAGGTTGTGTCCCAGGCCAAGCTACTATGATTGGTTGATTTATCCGAGCGCAGGAGTTGTGCAGTATCTTCTCAAAGTCTATTGAGGGCAGAGGGACAGGTGAACCCCACCTACCAGCCACCCCTAAGGGGGCCATTGGCTACAGAAGCTATCTTCTACCTGGCACTAATCTGACACTGCCTGGGATTGACGCTGACTCTAACTGACACTAATACCTAACATGTCGCCCGCCGGGTGATCAGGGGGTTAAACCTTTATTAGGTAATATAATGCAGGTACCCGGATGCTAACTAGCATCACCAGTAATACGGTGATCAGAAAAAAATATCTGTGCACTATACTAGTGACACTGGTGACAGGGGTGAAAGGGTTAACTGGGGGGCAATCAAGGGGTTAAAACCTTTATTAGTGGGTTAATGGGGGGGTACCCTAAATCTACCTGGGCCTACCACTACCTACCACTAACTACTCGAGTGACACCAGTACAGTGATCAGTGAAAAATCTGAACACTGCAGTTGGTGACACTGTGACAGGGAGTGAAGGGGTTAACTGGGGGGCAATCAGGGGGTGATTAAGGGATTCAAAGTGTGTCTACGTGTACTGGTGTCAGTGTGGTGTTGGTGTACTCATAGTAAGATGTCTTCCCCTCTCACGCTGGAACTCAAAAGGGCTCCACGAGGGGAGGAGACATCACTTCCTCTGCCTGTGTTTACATTATACAGGCAGAGGACAGAATGCATTTGCCAGAACTGATCACCAGGTTGAGGGCAGAAATCATTGGCCTGGGTCTGGAGACTGATCAGTTCTGGAATGAATCCGATCATCACGGGGGCGTGCGTGTGCCCCCCCTGCCCCGAGTGCAGCCGATGTACCATGACGGAGATTCGCACAGCTGTGCCAACCTGCCACAGTAAAACATCATTGGTTGGTTGGCAACTAGTTAATAAAGGAATTGTCAAAAACTGTCTTTTGTGATTTTTATTTTTTTGCACTTTTTTGGTGAATGGGTAGGGGTACAATGTACCCACTACCCATTCACATAGGTGGGCCGGGATATGGAGGCTCTCTTGTTAAAGGGGGCTTCCAGATTCCAATAAGCCCCCCGCCCACAGGCCCCAACATCCAGGGTTATCGGGAAGGGGCCCTTGTCCCCATCAACATGGGGACAAGGTGCTTTGAGGGGGACCCCAAAGCACCCTCTCCCTGTTGAGGGCATGTGGCCTGGTATGGTTCAGGAGGGGGGGCACTCGGTTGTTCCCCCCCATCCTGACCTCCAGGCTGCATGCTCGGATAAGGGTCCGGTATGGATTTCTTTTTTAATTTTAGCACGAGTTCCCCTTAAAACCATACCAGACCCAAAGGGCATTCTTTTCATTTTTTTATCTATATTGCCGGGAGCCGGCAATACATTACAGCTGCAAGCAAGTTTAGGTTACATTTTTTCCTTTATAAATATCATTACTGCGGCGGCATGTTGTATACATCACACAGATGTGCCACTTTACAGAAAGACTAAGAGGACCCCCCAGGCAGGATATTTAAAGGAATGTTTCATTTTTACTGTTTAACTTTAAGCATTGTTAAAATCACTGCTCCTGAAAAAAACAATCTTTTTTTTTTTTTTTTTTTTATACATGTTCCCCAGGGCAGGAGTCAACCCCCATACCCCTTTCATTGCCAATAACTTGCATTAAACCCCTTTTATGGCACTTTTTTATATTCAGCTGTCAATGGGGAAACCTATTGTCAGGGCAAACACCCTGGAAATTCGGGTGTTCGGCGAACAGTCAAATGTTTGGCCCAAACTCGTGCTCGGGCTGAACCGCGTTCACCCATCCCTACTGGTCATGTTCTTCTAGTTCTTCATTTGCACAACAGGAAGCACTGGGAAAGATGAGACAGCAATCAAGTAAACATGTGAGTTAAACTGACACATTTAGTTTTATAGCCAGTGGGTTTAATAACTTATAGGCTTAATATCATGTTGTGATTAGTGTTGGGCGAACCCGGACTGTAAGGTTCGAGTCCGTACCGAACTTTCGGGTGTCCGGGACCCAGACCCGAACACGGACATTTCAAAAAACGTTCGGGTTCGGGTTCTGGGTTCTGGTAGTTGATCACGCATGTTGAATAGCTGCAGGGCAGCCAATCAACAAGCGTTTCACTGGTTTGCCCTTAGAAGTCATCACAGCCATGCCTACTAATGGCATGGCTGTGATTGGCCAGTGCATCATGTGACCCATCCTCTTTATAAGCTGGAGTCACAGTGCTGCATGTCACATGCTCTTGGGTTAGTGTAGGGAGAGGAAGCTGCCAGCGTGAGGGAGAGATTACAGATATTTTAACATCTGATCCAGCATCCTGAGATAGATTACTACTGCTGTGCTGTTGCTCTGAGAACAGATAGCAGAAATTTGAGATTTCACATACCGCTGCTTTGAGTTGCAGATTGCAGATCAAACTCTGCATAAAACAACGATCACTAAGACTACAATTTTATAGACATTAGAGAGGGAGTGCGACCGTCGAAGGAGAGGGATGTGATTGGGTTCTCGTACACTGTACGTCGTGACACTGAGGTCGAATATTTCTCCTACCCAGTGTACTACGTGACCGGTTAGTGTCGGTACGGTAATCATCCGTACCGACACTACTGAAGATTCCCGTTTGGTCACTTTGCGAACAACTAACCGACGGGACGTCGATAAGTTGTACGCACTAGTTGATGGTCTTGGGTCTTGGGCTTGGGCTTGCAAAAAACTTTACAGGCACAAGCCCAGACCCAGGGCCTGTGGGCTTTCAAGCCATGCCTGAGCTTG
>BLSH010423332.1:647559-663627 GCA_018402905.1 Glandirana rugosa | reverse complement strand
GTGGGGGGGGGGGGGGGGTGGGTCTTTACATTAAAAGACGAAGACGAAGACGCTAACCGTCTAAAACTCTTAGGTAACGTTGCTTTTATATTAAAAAAACACTCTACAAGACTTTCCCTTTAGTACAGATTTACCTATGTCTGGAACGGGGAAAGGAGTAATTTCGGGACCTCCATGTCATCGACTATTAATATTTTGGTGAGGGTATGTCTAAGTGAATCGTGTACCTGTTTCTGTTTGGTAATAAGGAAGTCTTATGGTTTTCCATCCTAAGACGTTGTTGCAAACAATTTTAAGGACGTTACATGTCTCTAGTGGGTCTCCCCTTACAGAAAAAAAGAGTTGTTTTCACCTCATTGAGAAATTAAATTACATTTCTGGGTGGGGGGGGGGGGGGTGTTCTTTACAACATCTGTTGTATTTTATTTTGTTTTATAAAATGTAGGACATTTTATGGAAAATTCCAGCACTGCAGACTGAAAAGGAAAGGTAATAATGTTCAATTACAATATGACTTGTGTTGCAATTGTATATGATGTATTACTTTTTTATTTGCTAATTTTTTCCCTCAAAAGTGGAGTTACCCTTTAAAGTGGAAGGATTCCAAAAACAAACTATGCAGGACCCAGATGGATTCCTATGGCAGGGGAACAGTCTGAAAGCTAGGGAAATCTGTTTCTGGCAGCCGTCAATGTGAGGAGTGGATAGCTTGCATGCTGCCCCAGGTAGATTGTCACCCATCTACTTTGGCTGGAAATACTGTATATTGTATAATTGCTTTGTAATAATAACCCCAAAATCATTGGTTACAAGTAAAAGAAAATCCCTAAACTCCATCTTGACCTCATAACTATTTCAAGACACAGTCCTATGCCACAATTTTGGCTGACTGCAGAAAAAAATGTGATACAAGAAATCCAGCCAATCCAAGCCTTTTCCTTACTTGGGTAGGAAAATAAGAAAATATAACTTTAAATGGAAAAAAATAAATTCTTACTTAAGACTGGTGAGTAAAAAGACCATTGGTATGTAAATACATATGTGCAAAAAACTCATGATCTAAAAGTAGCTTCTTTTCCTCATATGACATCCAGTTATAACATATATGTCAAATGTGTTGCTACTGTATGAAAAAAAATGACATTTCTTCTTTATATAGACACTTTTGCATAAAAATCCATGAGATATAAGACAACATAGCCACTGGTGATTTAGCAATGCAATTTGATGTGAAATTGACAGTCTGTCCATGTCAATCAGCTTTAAACGTTTGCTATGAGGTCCAGGAAATCATAATTTGATTGCATTTTTTTCTTGTGTTGAATTACATTTAAAAATGTATACTGTATATATACACAGTATATATACACAGTATATATATATATATATATATATATATATATAATGTAATCTCTAGAAAAGTCCTAAAATTATGCCTTACACATTTATCTGATCCCCAAATACATGAACCAACAAATTTAGCACATACAGAACAGCAAAGAGAATGAAAATAGTCTATATTTAAAAATAACTAAAGACACTCAAATCACTATTCCTTAATGATTAAGAATAGTTTATTTAGTGGTTCACAACACAGTAGTGATTCGTACAGTTACTATATTTACAGTGATTTACATGGCCTGCATGGATGCTTCAAACATACATTTTTTAATGCTTATATCATATTCATGAACTATTAATGAATGTCTTACAAGATGCACATATGAAGTACCAGCCTGTTAAAGCTATTACATGCACGTTTATTTTATACACACTATAATATGTTGTAATACACAGTACTGTGGGGCCTTAGCCCTCAGGCTGAAAATATCCCATTGTCTTCATAAATAGCTTTATATTTTTAAATAGACTTACATTATCATTTTTGATTGGCATAAAACATTATTTACAATTTAGGTATTTGTCTTGGATTACATATATACTTTCTGTAACAGAAAATAGCAGTATTTTTCATCCAAAAGTTATGAACAACTAATTTACAAAATCAAATATGATAATCAAAATGATGTGAACTTGACTATACTGCACATACGTCTGACAATTAATAGCCTTAGGGTCCTTCCACAACAGCGGATTGATCAGGTCCGCCGGTCAGTTTTTCAGGCGGACCGAACAGACGCTCCATTGTCCTCTATGGAGCGACGGATGTCAGCGGTGACATGTCCGCTGACATCCAATCCGCTCCGATCCGCCAAAAACAGACGGATGGAAACCCTATTTTCCATCCCTCTGGCGGATCAGATGAACACGGACAGACGGTCCGTGTTCATCCGATCCCCCATAGAGGAGAATGGAGCTCTGACAGGTCCGTTTCTGCACGTAGTGCAGAGATGGTCCTGTCATCCGCCGGCTCAGCGGGGATAAAGGGATGGATCCCCGCTGAGAAGCGGAGCCTGTCAAAATGGCCTTCGCTCGTGTGAAAGAGCCCTTAGTCTGCTTCCCTTGGAATTAAATATCAGACATTTTTATAAATGAAGAGACCATACTTATTTTTTTTATTATTACTTATTGTTGAAAATAGCTAATTAGAAGTTTAAAGGTAAAACAAAAATATATACTGTATATACACATTTTACTGAATACAAATTTCTAATGTTGCAAACATTTGTAAAATGTATCACACATGCAAATCTGTTGTTATTAAAAATGTAATGCTTAAAACATAATATAATTATACTGTTATTAATAAATTGTTGTTGAACTGAAGAAATGTATGGTAAGAACTTAGGGACAACCAGAATAGTTTGAAATAGATTAACGTTGCACAAAATGTAGACACCTGTTCAATATACTGCTGCAGCTTCTGTATATACACAACTGACAAACATACTATATATGCAAACTGTTTCACCTGTCAATCAATTTGTAGTTTTGTTCAGCAAGCCTGGTTATCCATGCATATTTGCCAAACAGTAAAGCCAGGTCAATAACCTTTCCCTTCTCCACTGCAGTTACACAATATATCTTGGTCACAAACAAACTCCAGCTTATAGATTTGACAATGAAGGAACAGCATTACAGTAATAAGGTCATCCCTATAAACTCTTCTCCATTTATCTTTTTTTTTTTACTTATTTTAGACCAACAGCAGTGTGGATTGCAGCAGGGCCTGATTGGCTCTTTGTCCTGCTCTTTCCACTCTCAGCCTTTCCTTTGTGGTGCAGGGGAATACAGGAAGGTGATACAAAGACAAATTTGCATAAAATATATGTATTTGATAATGAGAACTGCATTAATTGGTGTTTCTATATCTGTCTGGGGTTCATGCATAAAGAATGAATATTTAATATAGGCTTTAAATCATCATCATCATAATGTATATTTTGAGATAACTTTTATTACTTTAGCGCAAACTAACAATATGCACCTAGCATTGGTGTACTGTAACCCATGCAACCAGGGACAGACATTCCATGTGTGCTGACTATGTATCTGTGGCTAAGGCTAAGGGCCAT
This sequence comes from Glandirana rugosa, assembly GCA_018402905.1. Classification (NCBI taxonomy): domain Eukaryota; kingdom Metazoa; phylum Chordata; class Amphibia; order Anura; family Ranidae; genus Glandirana; species Glandirana rugosa. The sequence goes on along the minus strand of BLSH010423332.1, from coordinate 660,151 downwards.
TTGAGATTTAGGGGCCCATTTAGGCAAGATGTGGGTTAGGTGGGTATTGAAATCCACTGAATCTGTCACAAAAGACCTTGACACTGTTTACTTCTAGGGCAGGTGAGAAGCAGCAGACATTCTTTATAATGCCCTAAACATGCTTCTGGTTTGAAATATCCAAGTAATATAAGGAAGTAAGCATTTTCTTTACTTCATACCTGACCATCACTGAACAATACAGAATGCTTCTCCAATTTTCTAATACCGTTTGAACTGAAAGTAAAGTGTTTGGAACCCAGTTGCATATTATGGACCAAGAGGGAGTCCAGAGCATCACAAATGCTGCTTTGTCTGCATCTATTATTCTATTTATACACAGTAAATAAGTGTTGGTTCTTTCACAGTAAATGTAGGAGGAAAAAAAAATAACCATATAGGGGCCAGTTCTGACCATGTCTACCACTATATGCAACCAATCACATTAGTATATTAGTTCCATGTGTCAGTATACAAAAAAAAAAAAAAATATTGGCTGCGTGTAATTACTTTGCATTAAAAAAAAGCTTATTTACTTTTATAGCTAAAGTATTTTGTAATGTAATTTATAATATAATAGGATATAAGCACCTTTTTTTTCCCTCTTTGAACCGCGTTTGTTTGACAAGGAAATTGTGATCCAGAAAACTTTCGATTTTCTCAGTGGGGGTATTTGTTGCACCTTTCCTTATTTTAATTAAAGTGACTAAAGATAAAACTTTTTTTGAGATTTAGATGAGTGGTGATGGGCTAGAACTTAATTTAGGGAAATGCCCTCTCTCTAGCTGTCCTGATCACCAATGTAATAGGAAGTAAAATTTAGGATCCAAAAACTTGAGTTTCCACAAGAACAGGAATATAGGGAACATTTTCTAGTGAAGATATTTGTTCTCATGACTAAAATTAAATTTTCATCACATTGAAAAGATGTTTCTCCTCACTTCCTGTTGAGTCTTCAGGTCAGTAAGTAAAGGACAATGGGATCAATTCACTAAACTTTACCACATGTGATAAGGGCATCATGTTACTAATTTACATAAATTATTGCATGCGGTAAATATGGTCCAATTCACAAAAAATAACAATTTTGTGGTAAACAACGAAAAAAAAATGACGGTAAATATCGCAAAAATTTCTGTGGTAATCTGTTAAGTCCAATTCACAAATGAAACAGGAACTAAAAAAGGTGCAATATTTAACACCACCCTTTTGGTGGCGGTAATCAGTGTTTCCTGTAGGTGTGAGAATGATTTGATTTATTGCCCTACTTGCACATGTCATAGCTATAACCCGCACAATATCACAGAGCTAATAATCAATTAAATGCATGCACATACAGATGTCATCTACAAATACATCATTGCTGAATAAAGTTTGACCTGGTAAAGGATTAGTTTCTACCAAAGTAGGTAATGGTGTATCTGGCATATATATTAGATAATAGTGTGGGTAGGTTAGGTAGGGAGTTTGTTTGTTAATCTGTCTTTGCATTTAGATCGGGGAGATCTTATTTAAGTGTATGATTGGACGGTAAACTAAATACACGGTGGTCTTCCATCCTATATGCTCCTTGCCCACTATCTGTTTGTGCAAACAAATAAGTACCTAAAAGATTTTGTACTGTGTCAGGTAAGTCACTAAAATGACAGCTGCTATGATTCTGCTTTGATTCCAGAGGAAATGACCTTAAAAAACCCTTAACCCCCAACACCTGCAATAAATTACCGTATGAGAGAAATGTGGTAGTTACCGAACAATCAAAAAAATACTGCATTTGTTATTTAACACTAAATTCTTAGTGAATTGAACTTTCACAATTGATTTACCGCATATGGTAATTTACCGCATTTTATTTGCCATTATTTAACTCTTAGTGAATTGACCCCAATTTCCCTAATGAGGCACAGGTTAAAAAAAAAAACTGACAGCAGCTTCTACCCTCATCTAACCAAATTGAAAAAAAAATGGCTGTAGATAAACATTGAGCACATTTTAAAAGATCCCTTCTTTTTCCCAATCATTGTCCTTATCAATTAACTCATTGTGGATACGTTATCGTTCTTTTTTCTTACAAGACTAACGTTTTTCCTAACTAAAGTTAAAAATGATTTGCCATCCATATTTCTTCCGTTTTTATGGTTTTCTTAAGCAAACATTAGTTGTAATTATATATACAGTATATTACATCAACATGTAAGCAGTACTGAGAGTTTTAACATCTATGTAATGGGATTATGTTATAAAATTCTGTGTTTCTATGAAAGTTTGCCTAAATATATACTATTAATACTATTTTTGTTTCATAATACCATTTCATAATGATTATGGCAAAACTACAATATTTTGTACTTTAGAAATCCAGCATATGTGTACAATTGTTTTTGTATTCTGTTTATTTTTGGTGAAAAATATCTATTCAACATGTCATTTTGGATAAACATGGCTTTAAATGTGTTGCACTAAAATGCCCTTTTTGAAAATGTGAACTTCTGCAGTATTCATTCAGAAGCACAGGGTAGTGTTGATTGTAAAGCTGCTTCACTGAATAAGAGTTCCTCCAGTGTTTCTATTTTTTGGCACTTTAGTTATTTGGTAAAGCATATATTAGATATCTCTCCCCTAATGATCCCTTTAGTACAGCATCCTTATCCTGAGTGCAAGATCCATCAACACTTACACAAATAACAGCCAGACAGAAGGTTCAACTAATTGGAACGCTATCCATAAAAACCTTTTTATATCATACTTCTGGTCCCATGTCTTTTTTTTTACTTGCAGTTCTGTCTGCCACATAAGATGTTTACTTTTCTTTTTATACTAGCTGTGCCAACTAAAATGTAAGCTATTTTTCTTCTATAAGTGTTACAGAATTACATTTTTTAAATAAAATTAGGTTAATTTAATATATGAAATTCCTGATCATTCTAAAATTAAAAGATCTGTATCAAGTCATTTAACCACTTCCTTACTGGGCACTTAAACCCCCCTCCTATCCAGACCAATTTTCAGTTTTGACAATTGCGCAGTCGTGCAACGCTGTACCCAAACAAAATTGGCATCCTTTTTTTCCAACAAATAGAGCTTTCTTTTGGTGGTATTTGATCACCTCTGCGGTTTTTATTTTTTTGCGCTATAAACGAATAAAGAGCAACGATTTTGAAAAAAGAACAATATTTTTTAGTTTTTGCTATAATAAATATCCAAAAATAAAAAATAAAAAAACAAATATATTCATCAGTTTAGGCTGATATATATTCTTCTATATATTTTTGGTAAAAAAAAAACTGCAATCGGCACATATTGATTGGGTTGCACAAAAGTTATAGCGCCTACAATCTATGGACATTGGTTTATGGTGTTTTTATTTATTTTTATTTTTTACTGGTATTGGTGATGATCTGTGATTTTTATATGGACTGTGATACTGCGGCAGACATGTCGGATGTTTTTGACACTTTTTTGGGACTAATGACATTTATACAGCGATCATATCTCAAAATAGACACTGATTACTGTATAAATGTCATTGGCAGGGAAGGGGTTAACACTAAGGGGGTAGTGAAGGGGTTAAAAGTGTTCCCTGGGTGTGTTCTAACTGTGGGGGGGTGGGGTTGGCAGGGGCATGACAGACCTAACTGATCTCAGTGACAGGGATCAGTGGATCTGTCATGCCCCCCTCACAGAATGGGGAACCGCCTTGTTTACATTGGCGGTTCCCCGTTCCGGCATTCTGTGAGGAGATTGCGGGTCTCCGGTGGACATCGGGTCCGCCCGACCCACAATCAGGCTCACGCATTTTAGAGCCGTGCTGTAGTCGCCATTTGGCTATGGCACGGCTATGGCGCGGACACGAAGTGGTTAAAGCATCTCTAAACCCAAAGGAAAAGTTTTATATATATTGCACCATGCCATTTCTAAAATGCAGTCTGCATTCATTTTTAGCCTTTTTCCCTTTATTTTTACCTGGTGATCCAGCCAGTAAATCTGTTATTTTTCAACTTACTTTAACATCCCAAACTGTCCAGTAAAAGAGAATTGAGACAAATAATTTAATGCTGACAGTGGTGCTTACAATGGTTAGCCTCTAATCATTTATAAAACACCTTTAACCCAAAGGAGAAAAAAGTTTTAGATAGAGTTTAGCTTTAATTTATGAGTTAAGTCCAGCTAAAGTTTCTACTGCACAGAACAAGAACCTGGAGTCCCTATGCTTTGTAGAGACTTTGGAGGAATGAAGTCACCCATCTGGGACCAGGTTTTGTGAACAACCAGCATACTAATTCAGCAGGTGTGTGCATGGCCTTTATTGGAGACCTGACTATGATTCAGGGCTCCTTGTGGACAGAGGAAGTCTCCAAAAAAAAAAAAAGCAGTGCACATACCTGTGCAATTAATGTGTTGGTTGTTCACAAAAACCTGGACCCAGGCTTGGAAACTTCATTCCTCCTCTCTCTTTAAACTTCTCTTCAGGTCCCAAACCGAGTTTTACAAAACACTGAGAAAACAGAAGATGCAAGTTATTCTGTATGAATATTAGTACCCTGGAAACCCTTAACCTGTATGTTAACACATTACACCAAGCTGACTGTGGCCTTTTTGTTCTTTAGCTTTTCATTATATAATTAATGTGGAAAACATGATGATCTTCTGCACTGTGGTAATTGTGGGTGTGATTGGAAAGTTTTGAATTGTAAAATCTCTTCTAAAATCTAAAAACATGTACTTTCCATTTGATTGTTTTTTTTTTTTAATTACAGTCCATTTAAGAGCTCATTCACACCAGCAGCTCTGGGCTACATTGGCCAGCATTGCCCATTGCAGTCCTAACGCAAGAACAAGGCAAGTTAGGCCTAATGTCCTATGGCTTTAGTTCACCCCACCGTACTGCATTGGTGTGTGCCGAAAAAAGTAGGACAATTCACATTTTTGCTAAGTACATTCTGACACACTGTAAAGCATCTCAAAATGCAGCAGCTCATAATAATTAAATACAAATAAAAAATAAATAAAAATAAAAAAACACACCAACGTAAGCTTGTTATGTGCACAATAGCAGATGCTATGAGATGTAAATGAACTCTGAACAAATGCATTGTAAGTAAGCAAAGTACAATTCATTTTTCTTACATCTGCTGTTAAAGTGGTTTTAAACTCTCACAGACCCAGTGAAGTGAATAGCCTCAGATGATACACAGAGATTAAATATATCCTTCCACATATCCTACTGTACTCTGCTGTCTTCTCCTTTCTACACGCTGGACTTACACTGTGTGAGAGCTGATTGGAGGAAAGGGACACCCCCTTCACATAGGCAGAGGAAAAATAGGAACATGAAGAGCTGTAGTCTGAATAGGCAAGCTCCCTGCTATCTCCCTCTAAGCCCCCTTCCCAAAACAAATTTTCAACTACTGTTATATCATGTGTCAGAGAGCTTGTCAGAAGTGACACAGAAGTGACACATGCTGATAATAGAGGAACAGAGCACCAGAGAGCAACAGCACTTGGAGGTTTGGAGAGAGATAAGTAAACACTGCAAATATATGTGCTTAGGTCAAATTTCATGAATGGGGTGTACAACCACTTTAATGTAGTGTATGCTTGGTAAGATTTGGGCACCCTAATATGGCTTCTACTTATCCAAGGCTATGCATTAAGGCAGTGCAAGAAACACCAACAATGCACAAAGTATATTAACTCATAGCAGCCAAAGAGAAATGTTTCAGCAATCTAAATGAATCGCTGAATATTTTCCATATATAATGCACATCGTTTTTTCACTTTCTTCAAAACCCTGATATGTTACAGCTGTTAATAAAACAAATAGATATTCTTTTACATTTTTCCTGCGTAACCTACTTACAGACTGTGTAGTTCTGTTTTACATATAATAACTACTGTTTTAGCTCTGAATAGCATAAAGTTGCTATAACAGCAGATAGCATTAGTGTAAATTTGGCAAAAAATATAATATAACATATGCTATTTCCCTTTACTGTAAGAATTTTTAAACATAATACTGATACATTTTTCATTTCAAAGAATAATCATCATACTTTAATTTCAATTACACAGAGTTTTCATTAAGAAAATACACCTGGTCATATTTACAATGTACAATAAATAAGTTGTTCTATATAATAAGGCAATACACAGATACACAGCATGGTTCATTCTTTTGTGCAACTGGATCAAGTCAAAATTCAATAAAGCACAGTATTATGGATATCAAACTGTACTTTTCATTGTCATCAACTGTTCTTGTACTTAACCGTTATGTATTGTGCTCATGATATGCTAACATTTGAGCTTGATAATAAATAGCAAAGCATTACACTATAATATTAAGCACACGTGGCACAAGGAAATAGAATAATTACAACAGATAACCTTATTTTATTGTTTGAAGAGACTCCGTCTCTTATTAAAAAAAAAAACTGCTAGTAGGTAGATAGCATAGGCAACTAGAGGTGCCTACAAATGCCAGTAGTCACTTTTTCTGACCTCTTTTTTGCCCCAGTACAGACCAATTCTAAACAGGGAAAGCATTCCTATTAGCCCACCACCATGACATTAGCCGTATTAGCCAATAAGAAGATGTGTGTGACAGAAAGGGATGGGCATGTTGTGTCACTACCAGGAAGTGCTGCAGCTTTGCGAGTTTAGAGCACCAGGGCACTTGGCTATAGCAAAGGACAATAAGAGCTTTTGCAGACATATACCTGTATTCTATGTGTATTGCATTTTATACCTGCTAGACATTTTCTTTTATAAGTGACATAGTCAATTTATTTTTTTAATGGCTGAATTTCCAGTCACATACAAAATATGAGCTGACAAGATTGGTTCTCATATTGCTACAGGCTTTTAAAAATGTGAATATATGTTTATGGTGGAATTTTACATTTATAGCAAACACATATATTGTGTGGCCAAAATATACTCTACTAAAGACATTTCCTCAAAAAATTTTAAGTGACAAATTCCCTTCTTTTGAACAGTTTATTCTAAACTATTGATTTAGCAACAGCACTTTTAGAATGACCAAAGCATAGAGAATATTAACTAAGATAATTAAATTACTTTTATATTTAAATAGTCAAGTCTGAAGTGAATTATACAAATAATTGGTTTGTGCAAACTACTTATTTTGTGGTTAAAATATCCTTTTAAGTGAAATAACTTTACTAGCCTGCCCTGGACAAAATTTTGATATAAAATATTTGTATTTTATTGTTTTATTTTCAGGTTATGGCTTTCAGGTATTGATATGTTACTCTTTAAAGCATATCTAAACCCCAAACCAAAAACATAATATTGCAGCATACAACTCCTTATATTTGGCGCTTGTAAAGAAGAAATTGAGACATCTTAATCCATGATTAAGCCCTTTGTGTATTGAAAGATGTTGGAGTGGGATGTGGAAAGGGAAGAATATATGCTGTGATTACTCTACATATTATATAAAAGCTGGTTTTACATAGGTGACGGCATCAGCGTGTAGCACATTCATTTTTATTTGACAAGTGCAACAGCTGAGCGGGGATGAGCTCTTGGGCGTACACCTGATGAGAGATGAAGATACAGGGAAAGAGGCAACTTTGAAGCAGCATAGCTATTATTGATTCCACAAACTTAGATGTGGTGGCTGCATTAGATTACCTTTTTAGTTTGTTTTTTGCTTTCATTTTCACTAGGTAATTTTGAGAATAAAACACTCTCTATCCCTAGGTGACTATGCCTTCACTGCATCTATGGGGGAAACCATGGTTGCCATCCAGGTCGGAAATCAAACCTATCATCCTCACTTCATCTCCATTACATTGGGGGTGATAGAATTAGTATCACAAGAAATATAACATTGGTTACTGCATTTCTGAAAAGATTAACAGGTATTTTCTTTATTTACTAAAATGTTCTGAAAATGCAGCTACACATATAAATACTGGTAAGCAGGATTTTATTACATTTTTGGCTGTTGGATTTAGTAACCCTTTAAGCTCTCAGGGCAAAACAGTACTTGTAGTTAAAAAAGCTTTTGTCCTTTTTTTGGCTTGTTTTACCAGTATGGCTATTCATTTTGGTAATGTTTATATACTTTCCAATTACTTGTTAATTAAAACACACTAATATTTACTTATTTGAGTGCATGATAGATTACTTTTTCTTGAAAAGGATAATATATTAATTATACATAGGTTGATCAGAATTTATATTTGATACTTACTGTTGTCCAAAGATAGACTTGTAGGAGATGAAGAAAATAAACCACGTATCCACAAGATTTGTAGTTCTGCAAACCTTTTTCTGTTTATAAAAAAAATCATATAACTTTTTGATCTCTATTATGACATTCATTTTGGACCTTAATCATGTCACCCTGTATGCTATTCAGTTGATTACGTTTGTAACACAATTATTTATATATTAGATACAACATACAAGTGTTGCTGTGCCAGAGAAAATATCAACTGTGGGCAGTGACAAACCTTTATTAAAAAGTGCTTGGATACTATATAGACCCTACATAAATACAATCATAGACCTTAAGTCTAATGTCATCAGTGAATTAAAGCCCTGTAGTTATCTGTGTAACTTCTGAAGTCATGTCATCTCCCGCAGGAACACCTGAATCCAGAGATGACATTTCCACGGCTAGTCATACCTGATGGTTAGTCCTATCCACTGTGTTGGCGGTGGACACATGGTCACGGGTATTGTGGCGCAAACGGGTTGAGTTTTGCTGCTCAATGGTTGAAGTTGTTGGAATGCAAAATTCTCTGAAACACCGCTTAAAGTTTTCATCCAGAAAAGCATAAAGGACTGGATTAAGGCAGCTATTTGTGTAACCTAGCGCAATGCACACATGCCAGGTCACTGTCTGAAAGAGAGAAGGTGGGATATTGATCAAAGCTTTAATTATCACATAAATGTGGATAGGGGTCCAGCAGACTATGAACACTGCCACTACAACCAGCACCATCCTGGTGATTCTTCTGAGGTTTCTATCCTTCTCTTTGGAGCCTGACAGCATACGGACACTCTTGAGACGTAAGATCATCATTCCATAGCATACGGTGATGATAAGGACAGGCATTATAAATGCAAAGATAAAGACACAGATTTTTAGAAGGTTGTCCCAGTACCATGATGGATGGGGAAAAATAAGAGCACAATCGGTAGATCCTAGAGAAAGTTCAAAAGAAATATGTTAATAAATATATTTTAAATAATGCTATTTAAAATATATATATATTATATAACTATGCAAAATACATAATTGGCTAATGGAAGTTTTTTTGTTGTTTTATTGTACTAATAAAAGTTATTTTTTTAATACTATTAAGCATCTAGATCAAAAAATGTACCTATGCACCTGTGTACTGTGTTCAATATTCATCATAAACTATAATGGTACTAAACAATTCTGACGCAAGTGAATATTAACCACTTAACAACCTCCCCATAGCCAGTTGACGGCTACAGGGCGGTTTGTTAATTCTGGGAGGACATACAGTGACGTCTTCCCAGAATCGCGTTGCCGTGAGCCCCCTGGGGCGTGCACCCAGGAATATCCATGACCGCCGGGTACGGCGGACCCAGCGCTTTATGGATCACGGTAAATGGCCACTCGCAGCGGTCCTTTGCCACGTGATCGCTCCGTAAAATGATCACATGTAAACATGCCGGCTGATGTCCTCTCAGCACCGATCAGTGCAGCGTGAGAGGAGAGGGGAGAGAACAGATGCAGCAGCGCTGTGGGCAGGATCTGAAGTGCCCACAGCGCTGCTCTGTGACAGTCTGCACTTATCATCCATCCATCCATGCTTAGTCATCCATCCTCATCCATGCTCACCCATCCAGCCATGCTCAGTCAGTCATCCATCCGTCATCCCCATCCGTTCCAGCCACCCATCCATCATCCCCATCTGTTCAGCCATCCATCAGTCATCCCCTTCCATGCTCAGTCATCCCCATCCGTGCTCAGACATACCATCCGTGATCAGTCATGCCCATCCATGCTCAGTCATGCCCATCCATGCTCAGTCATCCCCATCCAAGCTCATAATCCCATCCGTGCTCAGCTATCCCTATCCATGCCCAGCCATCCCATCCATGCTCAATCATCCCCATCCGTGCTCAGCCATCCCCATCCATGCTCAGTCATCCCCATTCATGCTCAGTCATCCCCATCTGTGCTCAGTCATCGCCATCTGTGCTCAGCCATCCCATCTGTTCTTAGTCATCCCCATCCATGCTGAATCATCCCCATATGTGTTCAGTCATCCCCATCCATGCTCAGCCATCCCCATCTGTGCTCAGCCATCCCATCCATGCCCAGTCATTCCCATCCATGCTCAGTCATCCCCATCCATGCTCAGTCATCCCCATCCATGCTCAGCCATCCCCATCCATGCTCAGCCATCCCCATCCATTTTCTGTCATCCCCATCATGCTCAGTCATCCCTATCCATGCTCAGCTATCCCCATTCATGCTCAGCCATCCCCATTCATTCTCAGTCATCCCCATCAGCATTCAGCCATCCCCATCCATACTTAGGCATCCCCATCCATACTCAGCCATCCCCATCCTTGGCTCATTTATGCCTCATTCGTGCTCATCCATGTTACATCATTTCTCATCCGTGCCACATTCATGCCACTACAATGCCCATCAGTGCCACTACAGTGCCCATCTGTGCCACTGCAGTGCCTCACAATAGTGTAATAGGTATTCAAATTAGATTTGAAATGTCTGTCCCTAGAACACCTGACGTGCTTCATGCATGTTGGGCCTCTGTATGTGGCCAGGCTGTGGAAAAGTGTCACACATGTGGTATCACCATACTCGGGATGAGGAGCAGAATATATTTTGAGGTGTAATGTTTGCTATGTACATGTTATGCGCTAGAAATATTGTATAACAGACAAATTTGTGTAAAAAAATGTGTTTTCATTTTCTTTCCACATTTTCCAAAAACTTGTGAAAAAAAAATGATATGTTCAAAAGACTCAGTAGGCCTCATAAATTATATGTTGGGGTGTTTACTTTCCAAAATTGAGTAATTTTTTGGGCGCTTCCATTGTCCTGGTGCTCCAGGACCTTCAAAAGTGCAAGAGGTAGTCAGGAAATTAGATGTGTAATTCATGTCCCCAGAATGCCTGACAGTGCTCCCTGCATGTTGGGCCTCTGTATGTGGCCACGTTGTGTAAGAGTCTGACACATGTGATATCACCATACTCAGGAGGAGTAGTAGAATGTACTTAGGGGTGTAATTTGTGGTATGCATATGCTGTGTGGGAGAAATAACCTGTTAATATGACAATTTTGTGAAAAAAAATCTTAATTTTTCAAAGAATTGTGGGTAAAAATAGCAACTTCAAAAAACTCACCATGCCTCTTACTAAATACTTTGGAATGTCTACTTTCCAAAAAGGGGTCATTTGGGAGTATTTGTACTTTCCTGGCTTGCTAGGGTCTCAAGAAATGGGATAGGCCATCAATACATCATGTGATCAATTTTCATTGATTGGCACCATAGCTTGTAGACTCTATAACTTTCACAAAGACCAAATATTATACACTTATTTGAGTTATTTTTACCAAAGATATGTAGTAGTATACATTTTGACCAAAATTTATGAAGACAAATGACTAATTTGCAAAATCTTGTAACAGAAACAAAGAAGAATGCATTTTTTACAGAATTTTCAGTCTTTTTTCATTTATAGTGCAAAAAAATATCAAATTCAGTGGTGGCCACCAAAGGAAAGCTTTGTTTGTGTGAAAAAATGACATACATTTCATTTGGGTACAGTGTTGCATGACTGAGTAATTGTCATTCAAAGTGTGAGAGCACTGAAAGCTGAAAATCAGTTTGGTTGTTAAGGGGGTTTAAGTGCCCAGTGGTCAAGTGGTTAAATATAAAGGGAAGCATAGGAACCAAAAAGGAAGGTAGGGTTATGAATTATTATGTTTCTGCCTCATAGTTTCAAAACAAATCTAAAATAATTTGTTTATTTAAAGTGTTCATGTAGCTAGATAAATGTACACACCCCTCTGAAGCGTTTATGCACCATGATAAATGTACACATCCTACTGAAGAAGCTGTGCTCATGTTGAAACTTGTAAAGGGTATGCATGTGACAACCAGCATGTAATTCTTCTGGTTTGGTCTGACTGGTATACTTGTCCATCATCCCGCAAGATATACAATAGTAAAGGAGTTGGTAAGGAATTACAGGAGGGTGACTACACATGGATTTACAGCATTTTCCCTATCAAGCATACACACTACAAAACATCTGAAGCAATAAAAGTGGACATTTTAATAAATGGTGAACTAATTTGACATATAAGTAGAGTTGAGCGAACACCTGGACGTTCGGGTTCTGCTGGTCCGTCCGAACTTCGGGACAAAGTCCGGGTCCGGGTCCGGACGGAACCCGAATGATCGCACGGACAATGAACCCCATTGAAATCAATGGGGACCCGAACTTTTAGGCACAAAAATGGCTGTAGCAAAGTCCTGGAAAGCCAGGCACGCTAGTAAGCCCAAGGCAGGCCTGGGCCTGG
>BLSH010423332.1:588758-642272 GCA_018402905.1 Glandirana rugosa | reverse complement strand
GTTCGTATTTTCTCGTTACAAATCGTACGTGAGTCATGAAGTTCATACGTAACCGTTTCGTGATTTCGTCTTTACCGCACGTATCCACAAGTATTATTGTTCCCGTTGGTTACCATTAATTCCGTTTAAGTCGAGTATACGTTGTTTGTACAGGTACTTCAAATATAGTTCCTGTTTGCCGAATATACATCACAACTCGCTTGGGCCTGACATTGCATGGCTTGAAAGCCCACAGGCACCGTGCCTGGGCCTGGGCCTGTAAAGTTTTTAGACGATAAAATGAGGTGCACAGCCATGCCATTAGTAGGCATGGCTGTGATGGCTTCTAAGGGCAAACCAGTGAAACACTTGTTGATTGGCTGCCCTGCAGCTTCTCAACACGTGGAGTAAAATAGCAGATTTTTGAAATGTCCGGGTCCGGGTCCGTGCCACGGACACCCGAAAGTTCGGTACGTTACAGTCCGGGTTCGCTCAACACTACATATAAGCCGTTTGTCCTTGATATAAACTTCATGGACATGTTTGTTGCATATGAGCTGAATTTGCCTTAATTACCATTGGTTGCCCTTGTTATTATGAACACCTATGCACGCCATTTCTGCTTTAGTGCTTTGCCAATGCATACTTGAAGTACTGAGTGCATGCTAAACATTGCTCTTTTATGCTTGATTCATGTATTTGATTTATGCTGTCTAATAATTTTACAGTTAAATCTGTGTTTGTTATACCTGCTTAAATCAGCAAACTCACCTTGATTGCACATGAGCTCCATACTATGAATTATTTAGTAGTACTGCTAGTATAAATCAAATTGAACTGAAGAGGAACTAAATTCTTTTGAGTGGCAGGCTATGTTCTATTTCATCATAACACTAATCAGATGGTCTATTTCAATTGAAACAATTAAAGTGAAATATATACCAATGTTTGGGCATTAGTTCCCAGGCTATAAGTATCTCTTGGAGAAGATCTTTACAGACCACCAAGCACTTAATGTTTGATTTACGCCATTGTGAACATTAGTTTCCATGCTATAGTTCATTACTTATGTACTATATGAAGTTTTGATGGTTGCTTGCTATCTTCTTTTTTGCTGCCTCCTGTCATCAGCTTTGTCCTTCTTTCCACATGGTTGCCTTCCATTGCAAGTTTGGAATGTGAGATGGTGGAATGACATCTACTTGTTGCAATATGTTTGATGTAGGAAGATTACAAACAATGGCCTTTTTGTCTGTGTACACACAGATGGCCATTATATTAATAATACTATTATAAATATATATATAGTATATCATGCTGTATACTGGGAAAGAAAGATTTGAACAAATTGGTTGTCTTCCCTTCTGTTACATATCAGAGGAACATGCCGGACATTTCAACTGAATGTTTAGTCTGTGTTTTGCTTTTTGTGTTGCGTTTTTCATATTTAAAATTTTTAGGGTGATATAACTTAATTTCAGATGTATTCTTAATGTATGAGATGCAAACAATACAATCCTAAACCCCCATTTTTGTTTCTCTGGTTCCCTTGATATATATCTATATAGATATATATATCTATATCTATATATATATATGTATATAGTGATATTGGGGGTGTTTAGCTCAGTGATAGATGCATTTTTCTAGTGAGTCCACGGCAGTCAGTTATCAGGTGTAAGGACTTGGCAGCCCATTTTTATTAAAAGGAACAAAATAAAAGTTTATACAGTGGATTGCCCCCACAGGGGTTCTTATCCAACAAATTCAACAAATGAAAAAATGCCAAGCCATCTGGCTTACTCAGCCTCAGTTTTCAGTTCCTTATTGCCCAGGCCTGCTCCTGGCCTTAAAGTGCTACTACAGTTTTCTTTTTTAAATTAACATGTTATACTTACCTGCTCTGTGTAAGGGTTTTGCACAGAGCAGCCCCGATTCTCCTTTCATGGGGTCCCCCGGCGGCACTCCTCTTCTTCACCGGGTGCCCCCTTGGAGAAGCACTTTCTCTGGGGGCACCTATGCGGGTGCACTCCCGAGTCCTGCTGCTGCATCCATTGACACAGCAGGACTCGGCCCCGCCCCCACGCGGCTCCCACATCACTGGATTTGATGAATCTATCAATCTGTCCAATGAGTACCCAAGCTAGCGGCCGGTGCTGCTGGGCTCATCCTCGATGCTGGAATGATCAGGTTCAGGTAAGTAAAAGGGGCGCTCTGGGGGGCTGCTGCAGTACAGGAGGTTTTTCACCTTAATGCATAGAAAGCATTAACCTCCCTGGCGGTATTCCCGAGTGTGGCTCGGGGTGGAATTTCAGTACCATTAGCGGTAACCCTGAGCCACATTCAGGATTGCATCGCTGGATCCAAGGCAGCGTTACTCACCTTGTCCCCTGGATCCAGCTATGTCCCCGCCGTGTCTGTGGGCTGTGTCCTCTGCCCGATGC
Organism: Glandirana rugosa; assembly: GCA_018402905.1. Taxonomy (NCBI): domain Eukaryota; kingdom Metazoa; phylum Chordata; class Amphibia; order Anura; family Ranidae; genus Glandirana; species Glandirana rugosa. The sequence continues at coordinate 639,849 of BLSH010423332.1, read as the reverse complement.
CTCTGTGTGCCGTGCTCCGTTCTCTGCGAGCGTTGCGTCGCACGGGAACGGAGACCGGTGGGAAATTCAAAAAGTGAAACACACAGTGAACATACAGTACACTGTAATCTGTAAGATTACATTACTGTATGAAATCATTTCACATCCCCTTTGCCCCTAGTGCTTTGCCCAGTGCCCTGCATGCACTTTTTTATCATGTATGTCATTCTTTCTGCCTGGAAACTTGAGAATGTCCATGGCAACCAAAAAGAGCCCCTTTACGTCGAAAGTGTTTTTTGATCAGCTAGAAAACACCCTGACCTTCCCAGTCCTTAAGACAAGAATTCCCCCTCACCAGGGATGTCATCACATACAGAGACAACCAGCTCTTCTGACAGGCCTCTGAATCCAAGTGGCAGCAACACTTCACACTCCACCTTCTACCTCCTACTCTCACCAGCCCCTCGTTATATGAGCTGTGGGCACCTGGGTACACACCCTACTGGCTGTCCACAACACCCATACATAGGGTTGGAGATCCCGTCCCACCTAAGACTCTTAAGCCCCGTACACACGGGACGGCGATCGCATACAACAGGTCGTACTAACGACCGTTGTATGCGATATCAATTGTTCGTATGCGCGATTTGAACAGTCGAACATACAACGGTCGTACAAGGGAGTTGTATGAGCAGACTAGAAAACTTGGTCGTACCAACAAGCTCTCATACAACCGTTGTATCGTGTGTACAAAGCAGTTGGTGCAACAAAGTTGTATTGTGCAAAACACGCATGCTCCAAAGGCAGGAATGGCTGGATGCTAATTACATGCACCTGAACGTTCTTCTGTGCTCGTATGATCGTGTAGTGCAGTCAGTATGCTACATACAACAGCCAACATACGATTTGACACGATTGTACGTGCGATCGTCGTCCCGTGTGTACGGGGCTTTAGAGATCTTTAAACTACAGAGCCACATCCTGTAGTAGCAAACTCTGGAGAAAACTATCAGAGCAGTTTTCTCCATTTAAAATCTTCATGCTGTAGTCTTACAGTCAGCAGATATGAAAACTCTGTGTCCATTTCCTTGCCATTCCTATAGTCACAGAACCTTGCTGTGTCACTATATATATATATATATATATATATATATATATATATATATATATACTCACAAAAGTGAGTACACCCCTCACATTTTTGTAAATATTTTATTATATCTTTTCATGTGACAGCACTGAGTGTATTCACTTTTGTTGCCAGCAGTTTAGACATTAGTGGCTGTGTGTTGAATTATTTTGAAGTGACAGCAAATTTACACTGTTATACAAAATGTACACTCACTACTTTACATTGTAGCAAAGTGTTATTTCTTCAGTACTGTCATATGAAAAGATATTATAAAATATTTACAAAAATGTGAGGGGTGTACTCACTTTTGTGAGATACTGTATATGCACTGGAAATTACAGCAGACTACAGTAGAGCAAGTATGTTACATTTTAGTGGTTTAGAACTGTATATAATAACAGAATCCACAAACATAGAACTTAGAACAAAACTTAACTAAATGGAAGTAGAATGGAGAATAGGGAACCATGGGGTCAATTCACTAAGAGTTAAATACTGGCCAAAAAATGTGGTAAAATAACGCTTGTGGTAAATCAGTTTTGTAAGTGCAATTCACTAAGAATTTTGCATTACATACCAAATGCGGTATTTGTTGTATTTAGTGGTAATTACTGCATTTTTTTCATGCGGTAATTTATCGCATTGAGCTGGTTGCTAAGAAGCGGGCGGGAAAGCCGGTTGCCAAGTCCTTAACAATGGATGTCTCATCCGCTGTCAGAGGGATGGGCTGGTGGTTTTCGTCCAAGAGTCCAGTGTGCATAGTTCAAGCACCAGTCAGTATTCAGAATATTTGAAGCTAGAGGTATAAATAAGCCCAAAAGATAGGCTTACAATCTTTATCATTTATTGACGATGTTCCTGGGTGCAATTGGAGGGTATTTCTGGTTGCCGTAAGCCAACAATAGCCAGATTCAAATGTTATGGCACCTTGTTCTATTCTGTGTGGAGATTGCTGGTGAGGTCAGCTGGTTAGGAAATGGTGCAAACATTATCTCCTGGCTCCTCAATATACTAAAGTATATCTAAAGCTAAAATGTTTTGTATAGTCCATAATAAATTTGGATTATTTAATATATTTTCATGCTGCAGTTGCCTGCATGCTTCTTCAAACCATACCATCTCATCAAAGAACGACCTCTAATTTCAAGTAATGAACAAATACGTACAGTAGTACCTCAGTTCACAAACGCTTCTGTTCACGAACAACTCGGTTCACAAAAATTTGCTTCGGATCATGAACGCTGCTTCGGTTCACGAACACGATTTGTGGGCATTTTCCCTGTTTTTCCCTGCTCTGGTGAGATTGTGGGTCACAGAGAGACACCGAAAGTGTACAGTACTGTAAACAAGACTTACAGTACTGTATTAAGGAGCTTCTTGGAGTGCTTTTTAGCACACACATACTGTACTGGACATCCAGTATGGCTTCAAAGAAAATGCAGAGGAAGCATGGTGGTAAGAAGAAAGTTTGGAGCAGTAATGCAGGGGACAAGAATATGCAAAGCGCAAATGCAGGTGACAAGAATGTGCAAGGTTAGTGTTCTCTCTCTTCATACTGTACTGTACTTTTTTCATAGCTTTGTGGTTCAAAAAAAAAAAAAAAAAAGGTCAGAATGGATTAACTGGATTTACATTGAACCCTATGGGAAAATTTGCCTCTGTTCGCGACCAGAGTCAGTTGACAAATTAAGTTTGCGAAGCGAGGTACCACTGTATATCCCTGAACACGCCTTGATTTTCTTATTGCTCATCAACGTTTTAACTATCCAGGTCTCTACTGTGTCCTGTAGTGATGTGGAGGTCAGCAGAAGGAACCACTGAGCACTGCAGGGAACACAGCATTCCAGGAAGCAACAGAGGAGCATCCAACAAGCAGCATGAGGGTTAAGTATTTCCAGTCTTCTGTTCAGGGTACACATTTATTTATAATGTTATTTTGGCAACAGGGTCAGTTTGCAATGGTATACCTTGATGTTTATCTCTGCAGAGTTGCCCTGGAGTCCCCCAAAGTGTTTAGGCAAATATCAATGTTTAAAGGATAGAGCAGAGTCACCCCCTAATTTCCATATGGCAATATCCAGGTTTGTTAAATGATTTGCATTGCACTAAGCTTTTCATTGTGGGTTGCTGCTTAACTGTACCTATGCTCTAACTTTCATTTAGGCAGTATTTACAGATAAGGACTTTGTAGAGAAACAGTGAAAATAAGGGTGCTTGCTTTATTGAGAAATGTTTCATAACTTCTTGCCTGAGCATAGGTTTCCAGTAAGATGTTCCCATTAATATAAAATAAGCACCAATATAGTAACAACAATGAACAGGGTGGGCCATTTATACGGATACACCTTAATAAAATTGGAATGGTTGGTGATATTAACTTCCTGTTTGTGGCACATTAGTATATGTGAGGGGGGAAACTTTTCAAGATGGGTGGTGACCATGACGGCCATTTTGAAGTCGGTCATTTTGAATCCAACTTTTGTTTTTTCAACAGGAAGAGGGTCATGTGACACATCAAACTTATTGGGAATTTCACAAGAAAAACAATGGTGTGCTTGGTTTTAACGTAACTTTATTCTTTCATGAGTTATTTACAAGTTTCTGACCACTTATAAAATGTGTTCAATGTGCTGCCCATTGTGTTGGATTGTCAATGCAACCCTCTTCTCCCACTCTTCACACACTGATAGCAACACCGCAGGAGAAATGCTAGCACAGGCTTCCAGTATCTGTAGTTTCAGGTGCTGCATATCTCGTATCTTCACAGCATAAACAATTGCCTTCAGATGACCCCAAAGATAAAAGTCTAAGGAGGTCAGATCGGGAGACCTTGGGGGCCATTCAACTGGCCCACAACGACCAATCCACTTTCCAGCAAACTGTTCATCTAGGAATGCCCGGACCTGACACCCATAATGTGGTGGTGCACCATCTTGCTGGAACTATGATGTCGGTGATAGGGAATTGCTGGCCATCAAGTCCGCTTTGGAGGAATGGCGGTACCTCCTGGAAGGTGCAGCTCACCCGGTATTGGTTTTTACTGACCATAAAAAAAACCATATGCTGTGAAGATATGAGATGTGCAGCACCTGAAACTATGGATACTGGAAGCCTGTGCTAGCATTTCTCCTGCGGTGTTGCTATCAGTGTGTGAAGAGTGGGAGAAGAGGGTTGCATTGACAATCCAACACAATGGGCAGCACATTGAACACATATTATTAGTGGTCAGAAACTTGTAAATAACTCATGAAAGAATAAAGTTATGTTAAAACCAAGCACACCATTGTTTTTCTTGTGAAATTCCCAATAAGTTTGATGTGTCACATGACCCTCTTCCTATTGAAAAAACAAAAGTTGGGTTCAAAAAGGCCAACTTCAAAATGGCCACCATGGTCACCACCCATCTTGAAAAGTTTCCCCCCTCACATATACTAATGTGCCACAAACAGGAAGTTAATATCACCAACCATTCCCATTTTATTAAGGTGTATCCATATGAATGGCCCACCCTGTAGATTCCTAAAGTCCAAATATGTAATATAATTATATTAGTAGGAGTAGAGTATGCATTTTTCTATTTGGTAATTTTAGTCACAATAAATGGTTTCATTAGTGAAAATAAATACTACTGCCATAAACCAAAGTAAAAACAAAATGACTGAAAAAGAAACTGTGCAACTATAAGTATGTTACAACAGCAATTTATATTTTAAATGATTTTTCAGAATTTGCATTTTCATGCTATAGATGTACATATTTAACAACACAAATATGAGCCTGGATGCCTTCTTGAGCTAAATTGGCTGTTCTGAATGTGCTATAGCTATGCAAATTGTTCCATTATATTCTGTTCTTTAAATAACTAGATTATGTCTGAAATATGTGATTCACGTCCAGAGGAATGATCTATGAAATTAACTGGGCAGCATGTTCTGCAAATTTCATTTCATTTTCTGTTACAGCTCCACTTGTGTCTGTAAAATTGCACATCGAGGGCACTGAAATGAATCTTAGTGCACTGTAATTGATGGCATACCATAATATGCTGCATATTTGCCATCAGATAACTGTTTGCTCTGTCTCATTCAGCCATTTACCACATTTACCATACACCCCATTCACAGCAATGTCCAAAATACTTTCGCAATCATGTTATTTGCATTATATATTATTATACTTCCAAATTCCACACATGGAAACTAGGAAATGTGTACACTTTGTTAGCTATTCAGTTTCATGTTTGTGCTCATTCCTTCCATAGTTTTGATCTAGCTTAACTATTTTCTCTTTTAGTTTGCAAAAAACACATAATTACTGTATATTATACATCTGAACCTCTGAATTCTACTATATACAATAGTTTTGTGAAATAATATACTACATGGACAAAAGATTGTGGACAACTATCCAAACAAGTTCAGGTATTTCCAACTTTGTGGCAACAGTTTTGGAAAGGCCTTTTTCTATGGCGGTACGACTCTGTCTTTCTGCACAAAACATGGTCCATAAAGATATGATTGAATTACTTTTTGTGTGAAGGAGCATGATTTGACCTTGACTGCAACCCTAATCCAGACCTTTGAGGTGCATTGGAATGCTGATTTTCACTCTTCTCTCAACCAACATCATTTCCTGATAAGTGAATGCAGCTAGATTGCAACAGAAAGATTTTGTTCTGTTATATCTGCAAAAGGGTGGCATAACACAACTTCATATCTAACAAAGCACTCCATGTCTAGCAAGCGTATATACTGAATCTGTGATAGTCTGGTGTCCATAAACTTTTAGCCATATGGCTATTTCACTCCACATTGTCAGCACGTAAACTGTATCCTAAAGATCTATAGAACATTTCTATACATTCCTATACTTTCGGAAACCCAGAATGCATTTCACAGGGCTGAAATAAACACAGGAAGTAGCCATTTTAAATATAGCACATGGCTATGTCTTCCTACTTAGTGCTATAGTGTTAAAAGTGGCTTGGATAAATTGCGAACAAGTTAGAACCTCTTTCGGTTTTTAGCTGCTCCATTGTACACACTGGAGAGATTTTAACTCCTGCCTCAAGAGACTGAGAAAGGAATCCCAATAACTACAACAGCAGCCATAGAACCTGATAAAGGACCTAACCCTTTGCTTATATAACATTAGAAAACAACATTTTGTGTATATTTCTTTGTTAATTGTAGATATATTTTTTAAGAAGACTTGTGATTTTATTGTGTTATTATTTTTATCTAAACAAGTGGTAGCCTAGCTCTCAAGAAGGGGTGCGCCCCCGAAACGCATCAATTTGACACCCCTATGATGTAATTGGAGTACGCGTGTCTGCACTGTATGACATCTTGTGGCTCTCTGGCTTTTACCAGGTGCTATTTTGTGAGTATTCATTTGTAACTGTTTTTTTTTGCTAATAAATGTTTTTGGTAATGCACTAGGTGTGTGCACCTTCTTGCCTGTTTGTGTAGGTTTACTTTGGATTACCTCATCTGAGGAGGGCTGCATCGCCTAGCATTTGGAATTGCTGTCGTTCATTTTGCATCCAACCACAAAGGACCTCATGGTGCTGGAAGTGACTGTTTGCTTGTGTTAATGTTTTATGTCCCAATCTGCGACAACTCAGCATTTGTGGTGATTTGCCACTCCTGTACTACTTTAGGTCCAGTTTTAGCTGTCTGATTGTCTTGTAACTCTTTGTACTTACACATATTGTGGTTACTTCTGTTTGTTTATTAATTTGTCTGGTTCACCTCTTGTTTTAAAATCCACTTTTTGGTATATTTGGCTACTCTGTTTGTTAATACCTACTTAATATCTGTTCTATTCAGTTTAATTTGTTAACCCTATGGAAGCTGTCTGTTTGCTGCTCCCACCAACTAGGCATTCTTGAGGACCCTGTAGCCCAAATCATTCATCCCCACCATCAGTTTGAGAAAATAGGCACTGTTGTCTGTGTTCCTAGCCCCAATGCTAGTATTATCTTTTGCCACCAATCTGAGGCAGTAATCTCCTGCTAGCCCTGACAGTAAAAAAAGATTAATATTCTATAAAGACATCAAGTTGTAATTGGCTAAACATGTCACAAAACACAGTTTGTACTCACCTCTGTCATGTTTTGTTGTTGCCATAAACATTACAGGTAAACCAATTGCTGATGACAGAATCCAATTACAGACGTTGACAATTTTGGCATTTCGTGGTGTTCTAAAATCTAGAGCTTTCACTGGATGGCAGACTGCTATGTATCGGTCAACACTCATTGTAGTTAGGGTAAAAATACTTGTGAACATATTATAGTAGTCTATCGATATAACAATTTTACACACAATATTTCCAAAAGGCCATGTACCCATGAGATAGTTCACACTTTGAAATGGCAGGGTACTTGTTGCAAGGGCATCTGCTAGGGCAAGATTGAAAATGTAGATATTGGTGGCCGTCTTCATTTTGGTGTACCTAGAATGTAACATAAGATAAAAAGGTTATTTTACATTAGAATTATTAAGAGATTATTGACAATCTATTGCAGAAAATATTTGATGCTATGTACTTTACTTTTTTTGCATTGTCATCTACTTTCATATATACGTGGCTTTCTAACCAATAACTTGCTTCCAGGTTTTGGTTTTCAGAAGTAGACTATGATTTCTTCTAATACTGTATAGAATTTCCAATACTATTTCTCTCGTTAAAGGTTGAGACATATTGAGACACTTTAAAGTATAAGAAATGGTTACTTATGACATAGTTATTGTTTTTCTGGTACCTCAAAAGTATGCTGTGTAAAGGCATTTTTAGAAAAACTAAAAACCTTTGACCTGTCCATATATTAACACCATAGGATCCCTTCCTGTAATTTACAGATTTCAGATTACAGATGTTGTATACTGTATATGTAGTATATACTGTAGTAGCTTGAAATCTGATATTGCCTCTACTTATATGCATGTAAGAAATTAGTATGTTAACAAGAAAGGGTGGATTGCAATTCTGGGGCCCACCTTGCAAACATGACATCATGTCAAAACTACAGTCTACTTTGAAAATATTGCTTCTATTTCTGAAAAAAAATACTTTTAATTTGTATTATATTCATAATAATAATGCAAATATAATTGGACAAATGATCTTGATGTCTACATTTTTGTGCTCAGTGAACAATATTCAAGATGTATATAATAGTAAAGAAACAGATTATGTTAACATTTTATAGACAGTAATTGGTCAGTGAAGTGTCAAAAGTAGACGAGCATGAATGATACAGAACAAAAATGATTATATTAAGCAATCGTCAAGATGTTGACATCAGTTCCAATAGACTTTAGCCATGTCTCTATAGTGAAAGTGAAGGAGAAAGAGCACATGTATCAAGAATGGCACTACTATTATTATATTACTATTAGTAATGTAAAGGTGATGACACAATTGTTCAGTTATAACCAGACAAATATTCCCATCTGATTTCTACACTTTGTGCTCAGTGGACAACAGCCAACAAAGAATTGACAGGAAAACTACATGCATAGTACTTGGTCAAACAAATGTTGCTAAGTATGTTAGGGATGACCAGTATTTGCTCGATGAAGTGTCACTAAGTATAATGACGATGACCAGTAGTGGAGAGCTGAAATTATTTTATTAAGCAGTCTTCAAGATTTTGATATAAGTTAGCCAAGTCTGTCTAGTGAGAGTGAAGGAGGAAGAGCACATGTAAAAAGGATGTCGTTATAAACTTATATTTAGCTGATATCCCTCTCAGTATTAAACAAATACCTTGGTCTGTATATTTACAATTTTCTATTTTGAAAAATTCTCTTCTATTTTGAAAAATGTCTCTAGTTTGAAAAAAATCAGTGCAAGAGTAAGACGTAATTTATATACTATTACAAGGTTTGCATATGCAGCAGATGGAAAGTTATGGCCATACAAAATGATATAGCAAAAAGTGAGAAAGTTTTCAAATACTATGCAGTTGATCTTCATTTTCAACAAAATCAGCCTTTATATATTTTTAGGAAAGCACGGTTTCTTTAAAAGAATAATTTTCTTTAAAACCAAGAAATTAAACCTTAAATAGAACAATGTCAACATAGGCTGACTGTGCTACAGTTTTCAAACCTAATGCCACTTTGTTTAATCTGGCTAGGCCATTGATGGTCTAGACAGGTATACACATTATTACTAGTCTAGTAAGTGACCGACCCCTAAAACATGTATGCCATTCTTTATATTCACATATCTTTATTGAATCAAGGTACAATAGTAATCATCCCCAAACAAGGAGAAAGATTAAATACAATAACATATAAGCAATATTAACATACACAAAATTTAATATGCACAACACCTCAAATAATTTTCTAAAAAATATATAAAATGACAAAAAGAGAAAAGGCAAAGAAAAAAAAAAGGACCCCCCCCCCCCCATAAGAACACAAAAGAAGACACTATACTTAATATTCCCTAATCCTCTTGCCCTTGCACTAGCATGTTTTATAGCAGAAAAAAATAACCAACTATTAATATGGACCAAAACAAGGACCCAATCAATCAGACATACTATCTCTAAATTGTACCCATAATGTCTGCATAACCCACTAGCACAATGGTGACAAGGAATAATAAAAAAAAATAGATTTCAAAAATTTCCAAATTTCTTCCTTTTTCTCCCCCAATTGTTATCACTACACCAAATGTAAAAATTAATACTCAATACACCAACTCCTAGAGTGAATAACACATAAACACAACCTTCAATAACACTTAAAACATAAAGTGCAGTATTCGCAAGTGATCAATATACTAGTGTAAATTTCATAGGTCCACAAGCCCCATAGCGCAATCATCCTTAGTGTTACCAATACATAATATACTGTGATTAAAAGTGGGCGGTGTTAATTTTTTCAAAAAACAAAAGCAGACAGCTCATAATGTGTTTAAAAAAAAAATAAGGAGGGGGGTGGGATAAAGAGGGGGAGGGAGTGGGTTTTGTGAAGGTGAAAAGTGCACAACACCAGCACTCTAAACACCGTCACCCAAAGTATACCTTAACAATTAGAAACAAGACAAATAAAAAAATACTGCGCTACCAATAATTAAAAGAAATAAGCAGCCATCACGACAATAATAACCAAATTGTATACTAGAAGGGACTAAAAAGTGCGGCGCTAATGTACAATTGATGAAACAATATTATGCAAATGTCCAGTAATATGTAGATGTTTTGAACTGGTAATAGAATTCAAGTGTATAAAGCTTGTAATGATATTCAAGTGTATAAAACACTATAGTGCAGTCCAACATGAGCTTTATAGAATTCTGTGACTTCCACCCACGTGTGACGTTGACCACCACCAGGAGGAATATAAATAGGTGCTCTTACCAGAGATAAGTTGAAAAAGAGCATAACATCACTCGACTTCAGGAACCTTCCTTATCTTTTAATTGAACGTGGCTCAACCATTTTAAGAAACTTCAGATCCACCACCACAGATATACCAATGCAGCATTCCACAGGATGAGGTAACCACGTCATAAACCAGATTGTAACTCCGGATAGATTGATATTTAAATCCTTTGCTGCATGTGTCCAGTTAAAACGTTTCTTAAAACGGTTGAGCCACGTTCAATTAAAAGATAAGGAAGGTTCGTGAAGTCGAGTGATGTTATACTCTTTTTCAACTTATCTCTGGTAAGAGTACCTATTTATATTCCTCCTGGTGGTGATCAACGTCGCACGTGGGTGGAAGTCACAGAATTCTATAAAGCTCATGTTGGACTGCACTATAGTGTTTTATACACTTGAATATGATTACAAGCTTTATACACTTGAATACTATTACCAGTTCAAAACATGTACATATTACTGGACATTTGCATAATATTGTTTCATCAATTGTACATTAGCGCCACACTTTTTAGTCCCTTCTAGTCTACCTTAACAATTACACCAAACAGGGATACGCAACACCTAAAATGCCAGGACCAAAAATACGTCTCTCAGAGAAAGTAAGGGTCTTAAGTATGTAATATGACCTAGGAAACAAGAGACTGGACTGGATAGCCACACTCCTGTGCAAAATCTTTATTTTAGATCATAAATCGCACATATAGCATATGGGTGAGCCACAAAATACAGCTGACGCATTTCACACCAATGGGTGCTTAGTCATAGCTTATGGTCTAAAATAAAGATATTGCACAGGAGTGCGGCTGTCCAGTCTCTTGTTTCCAGTGTACCTCCAGTGACCACGCCTAATCCACAGAGATAGAGGTTGAAGCAGCAGGGTAAGGAATACTCCTTGAGCGATGCTATTTTCTCTTCATGTAATATGACCTAGTTCTGGGGTCTGGCCTAACTGAGAAAAAAAAGGGGATGGTGAAAACAACCCTTCTGGGCTTGTATTAAAAGCAAAAAGTGCCCTATGGTAGTGCACTTTGACATCTACAACCTTGCCCTGCACCATCTTCACTTCAGGATAGGTGCAGTCCAACCAAGGCATAACACCAATATAGGACGCCCATGTACATCAACCTCCACCTAATAGATATAATACTTGCAAGCATATAACACTTTAACTTACATATCCTTAGTGCTATTTAAATGAGTGGATGAGAGGAACCACCTTCGGCATAGGGTATTCAAAAAAAACCCCCATAATTTTTCAAATTCAAATAACCAATAACTAATAACGGGTGCATTTGAAAGGGGAATATACATTTTACTGTACCATGCTAGAGGGTAAGGGGACGCTATTATCACTAGTTTGCCGAAATCTCTACAGAATAATACATCCAGCCTGCCCATATGTCTTTAAACTTGTCATATTGGTCCTTGACCATATGAACCCACCGTTCAGCCTCCATTATTGAATTAACCTCTTTTTTCCAATCCATCAAAGTATGACATGTAGCCTGATTCCAAAACCTTAGTATTAATGATTTAGCTTTGTTAGAAAATTAGTTTGAGGAGAGGCATCCCATGAAACAGAAAATGCATGGGGGAGACTTCTATGGGTCTAATAGTCAACCATTAATCCATGGCGCAATTGCCTCCCAAATTGGCTTGATCTTGGGGCAAGCCCACCATAAATGGTTGAAAATGCCTCAGTGACCACAACCCCTCCAACATCGGGCATCTCTTGCTGGGTGCATTTGTGCTAAGTGTATAGGAGTCCACCAGAGAAATCTAGCCAGAAATTTATACGACATTTCCTGTGTATGGGAACTTATAGAGGTAAAATTAGTAAATTTAATCAATCTTTTAACTTGTGAGGAAGTAAAGTTACACCCCAGCTTTCGCTCCCATTCTCTGATGAAATATGGGGCTGAGGTATATTGCCCACTCAGAACCAATCTATACATCTGAGCTAACAAGTGTCTAGAATCTGAGATGTGAACACATAACAATTCAAAGGTAGTGAGGAAGCTCAGAGGTCTTATTCTAGGTTTCAAGTTATCAAAAAAATCTGCATTTGGCAATATCTCCAAGACGCTAGAGGTATATTCCCAAAGGACGATGTTAATTCCGAGAGGGGAGACAGCATACCCCATGGAGCAAACTTTGCACATATAGTGCTTCCATCCGAACCCCATAGTCCTCTGGATTCTTCCCCTGGGGGGAACTAAGGATATCCTCCCAATAGAGCCAGGGGAGATGTCTGAGGAGCAATTGTACCCAATATGCTCAACCTATCCCACAACAACAAAAATGCCCAGGTTAGGGAGAGGTGTCCACTCTGAGAGGCCCCTGGAGGATGCTGGAATTCAGGAAGCCCCCGCCAGATTTTTACCCGCCAGGAATCATGACACCATTTTATAATAGCCTTATAATATAAAGCTACATTAGGGAGCCCACCTCCCTCCAATTTATGTATTCATAAGAAATTATAAGCCAATCTGACATGTTTATCATTCCATACAAAGGTCAAGAAAGCCCTACGCATACATTTAAAAAAAAAATTGCGGAGGTGCAATGGGCACAATATATACAGTATAGTATATATTATCCTAGGTAATATTATCATTTTGAGAGCATTCACTCTTCCAAACCATGTCAAAATATGTCCCTTCCATCCCTGCGAGCCCATTAATATGCCTATTAATAATGAGCTATAGTTAAGATCGTATAGAAGCTTTTGGTCCAAGGTAATATAAATCCCCAGGTACGGTAGAGAATCTGAACGCCAAATAAAAGGAAAGGAATTTTGCAGGGATGTTGCCATGGCTGAATAGGTAAGAGTACAGACTTCCCAAAAATTATTTTGAAATTAGATAAAAGGTCAAATCTATGAACTTCAGACATCAGGACAGGTAAGAGCACCTGAGGAGTGGAGAGAAAAAATAGTAGATCATCTGAATAAGCTGAGATCTTATGTTCCACAGAGCCGATACGAATCCCTGAGATATCCGTATTCCCCCTGACTATGCAAAGAAAGGGTTCCAAAAACTATTGCAAACAACCATGGGGAAAGAGGACACCCCTGCCTAGTCCCATTGCATATACTAAAATAATCTGAAAGCTTACCACTCACCTTAACCCTAGCTCTAGGGTCAGTGTATAAAGCTGAAACCCAACCCATCATGTGATCACCTAGGCCCATCCCCCTCAATACTTCAGTCACGAAGACCAAATTTACCATATCAAATGCCTTTTCGGCATCCATTGATATTACCACCTACGGGGTTTGATTATGTCCACTTTGCGCCCAATGGAGAATATGGAGGGCTTGGACCGTATTATCTCTAGATTCACGACCCTTCATAAAGCCCATCTGGCCCAGATGAACTAACTTCACTATATGATCTTGCATTCGAAGGGCCAATATCTGGGTCTATAATTGGCGCAATGTTGAGTATCCTTCCCAGGTTTCGGAAGAACCGTCACATGGGCCAACATGGCTTCCAGAGGTAAAGGGTTAGAGACAGTGATGGAATTAAAATAACTGCAAAGAGGGAATGCTAGAGTAGAAAGATTTTTTTTATAATAAGTGTTCATAAAGCCATCAGGCCCAGGACTCTTACCCAGTGGCAGGGCAGCTATTATCTTGCCCAGTTCCTCAGTAGTGATTGGACGTTCTATTTCTTCAAGAGCTTTAGACGATAAAAGAGGTAGTGCAGAATCTTTAAGACAGGCCCGAATCCTATCCATCTGATCTCCGTCCACAGCATTCAAAGAAGAAGAAGGAATATTATACAAAGACGCATAAAAATGGCGGAATTCTGTAGCTATGGATTGAGTATCTACTATTTGTTTATTATGTACCGACAAGGTATGAACATGATGACAGTCTTGTTGCTTCTTTAATTGTCTAGCCAACAGCTGGCTGCATTTATTCTGCTGCTCATAAAAACGGTGGGCAAAATACCTGTATTTATCTTTGACCATGCGATCCAAACACAGAGAAACTGGATCGCAGAGGCTCCAGTCATTGGGCATCAGCAGGGTCAACGTGTGCGTTATGTCTAGTTTCAAATTCATGGACTTTATCTAAGAGGTCAGCAATTTCTTTCTGTTTTTCTTTTTTAATATGGGAGCCATGTGCTATTAATTTGCCTCTGATTACTGATTGTGAGCTGCCCATACCACTTGGCTGGACACCTCTCTGGGAATATTTGTTTCAATATATGATGCCAGAGTCTGAGATAAGGCTTCTAAGACCCTCTTATCATCTAAAAGGGACTCATTCAATCGCCACGTCCATTCTACATGACCGGCGGAAATCGAGCGAATAGTCATTTATAGGAGAATGGTCTAAAATAGTAATGGGTTCAATAGTGGATGAACAAACACTAATCAGGTATAATTGATCAACCAGCAGTAAATCAAGAAGAGAATAAGTATTGTAAGTTTTTGAATAATTACTGTTATCTCTAGTATATAACACCCGCCAACTATCCACCAGATGAAGAGAATGTAAAAGTTGTTTAACGTGTTTTAGAGCTCTAAAAGACACTGAAGTTTTACCGGATGAGATGTCCAGACTAAGGTCTAAGGTTAGGTTAAAATCTCTTCCCAAAACCAAAAAACTCTCCC
Organism: Glandirana rugosa; assembly: GCA_018402905.1. Lineage (NCBI taxonomy): Eukaryota > Metazoa > Chordata > Amphibia > Anura > Ranidae > Glandirana > Glandirana rugosa. The sequence goes on along the minus strand of BLSH010423332.1, from coordinate 624,700 downwards.
TAAACCTCTTCAGCATCCTGAAAGTCTTAGAAAGGTAACTCACTTTACTCACATAAATAGAGGCAAAAGTATAACAATGGCCAATGCAACACCCCTTTAATAAAAAGAAAACAACCTTCTGGATCAGCTTTTAAAGAAGGGAGAGACAGGGGGCATGACCTCCAAAAGGCTATCGTTACCCCTCTAGCCATCGGAATAGGGGATGGTGCATGAAACCACTGATTATAAAAAGACAGGGGTATACGTGGGGTGGACCCTGCCACAAAGTGCGCCTCCTGCAGAAAGACGATATCTGCAGCCAGTCGACGCAGTTCATGCCAGAGAGGACCCCTTTTGTAAGGCAAGCTAAGACCTCTCACATTATATGACACAATTTTTAGTGTATTAACCATTGAATAAATATGAATTCTGCATATGACCTCATAGGCTTAAGAAAATAACCCCTATTCCAAACAAGGGCTCACTTTGAGCCCAAGAGTCCCCTTCAAATGCACCTAGGATGGGAAGAGAAAAAAAAAAAAAGGAAAAACATATACCTACCCATCTGCAATAATGCAGAGTGCAAAGTCCCTTATTTCGGGACCAACCTATTTGGGCGAAATTATCTAAGGTCATATATAGAGCACCTAATGCTTCCCAGGCAATCATAAGAAAAAGGTAAACAATAATGTTTCCAGAAAATGTTGCAAGTCATTTTCAGTTCAAAGAGCCCCTGTTTTACCATTCCGAGCTTCGAGCAAGAGTCAAACAGTTTGACGCTGCATAAGGGTACAATGTGATAAATCAGCAAAGAAAAATGAGCTCCATCAAAATCAATAGTAGATTTGCCACAAACAGCTTTCATGATGGCTTCTTTCACAGAGTATCTGTGCAATTTGCAAATAATATCTGTCAGCCTGTCTGTATTCTGTGGGGCTGGTAATAGGGTACGATGAACCCTATCTATTTCAATATTAATAGGTGCGGAGCCCCCCAAAATTTGGTGAAATAAACATTGCATAGTTGGAAGTAGGTCAGGGGCCCAGGTTGCTGCAGGTAAACCCCATATGTGAATATTCTGTTGACGATCTCTATTCTCGTAATCACCTAATGGGTCCAAGAGAGAGTTCATAACCTCTTCATGATGTTTAATAGTATCCTGAATAACAGCCAACACTTGCTTAATATTTTCCTGGCCACTTTCCACTACTTCCACTCTATGCCCCAATGCCACTGTATCTTCTCTAAGTCCTTCAACAGTTTGTTTGGAAGACAATTCAACAGCAGCTATCAATTGTTGAATATCTGCTTTAGTGGGAAGGGCTCTTATATGTTCTATAATGTCCCACTCCATATCTACTACAGTTGAGTTTGACTGAGGAGCGGACTGGCCATCACCGGGGTTAGAGACAAGAAGGCTGGAATACTCTACTTGTAATGTAGACCTGGTCCCTGGAGAGCCAGCACTGAATTTTGGGAGGTTGTGGTTAGGAACCGGGGATTCGTCTCCAGACATTACACTGTCAATGCTGGAGGGCCGCTATTCTGTGTTGGGGAGCTGTCCCTTGTTGCTGAAGCCCCCTGACCAGGTTTTGAAGTGCCATGACCAGACACTGACCTGTTGTTGGAAGCCCATGGCCAGATGTAGAGGGCCCATCCCTGGGTGCTGGAGAGCCACGGCCGGACACCTGCCAGCCACACCCGGCAGCTGAGAGACCTCGTCTAGATGCTGGGGATCCACGGCCAGGTACCGCTGAGCCGCGACCTAGTGTTAAAGTGCCATGGCCAGGTACCAGAGAGCCAACACCAGGGTTCAGCGTGCTGCACCTCGTCTCCTCATGACCCAGCACCATCATAGCTATGCGCCCTGAGTCTGCCATAGGCGTGGAAAAGTAGGGAAGCAGTCCACCTGCTATATTCTTTCCGCCGCCGGCTGGTTGTAGAGCATGACTACTGTGCACGGCATGTAGTCATACTCTGACCGGTAAGAAGAGGCTTTAATCCACCACTAGAAGCTGTGTAGGTTCCCGGGGATCAGAGAGGTATAGTTTTTTTTTAATTTTTAGGCTGGCCAAAGATTATTTTTTTTATTTTTTTTTGATTAGCCAGAAGCCTGATCAAAAAAAGGAAATTGCTTCCCACATCCATTTGTAAATCTAGTTCTTGGGTCAGCTCATGGTTTTGCAGGCTGAAAGTTTGATTGTTTTCCCCTGCCTCTAGGAGAAGCTTCCAGAGCTTAGGGTGGGACATTCAAATTTACCATGCCCTGGCCAATCCCTGTGGAGGTGTGCCACCATCAGTGAAGGTTCTCAGAGCTTCAGGGAGTTGCTTGCCCCTGAAGCTCCATTTGGACTGAGTTGCTAGGTCTCACCTGTGGCAGGGCTGAGACCTTGGACTAATCTGAAGCTGGGTGTAGGGTTTTTGTACCAGGGGATAGAGTCTGAAAGGAGAGTATCACTCCCTGGACCTTGTCCAGAGGAAACTAGAAGGAGGCAGCTGTCCTGGGGACCTGTGAGTAAGGGACCCCCAATTAATCTCTTTGACGATGTAGTATCACAAAAACTGTACTGGTTACCTATACCTGTGCAGTTGTACAGAGTAACCAGATGCCAAAAGACTTGCCTTGTGGACTTCAGCTTTGGAGTGATCTGAGACTAGCTCATGATCCCTAGTTGTAAGGGTTTAGTCTGTGCTATATCCACAAAGAGAAGGGTTTCCTCTGCTTTATGTTACTGAGCATTTAGGAGTAACCCATGCCCCAAGCCCTCTCATGCTGCAAGTTCTTCAAGCAATAAATTAAAAAAAGATGAACCCATAGACTGTTTATTGGAGCCAGAGTGAGGGGACTTGGGCTTAGGAGAGCGGGCAGCCTCTACATTATTGGAGAAAAACTAGTTAAAGGAGAAGTCAGGCCAAAGCTCATTTGATCCTATGGATCACAGGAGTGCAATTCGTTTTGCACTCCTGTGACCCGTTTTCAGCAGACAGCGGGCTGAAGTCCACACTCTGCTGACATCACAGGAATCAGTCCAGGCACCGCGGTGCTCCCCCCCTCCACAGCCCAGTGCTCCAGTGAGCAGTGGGGAGAAGGACGGAGAGCTGCTGATTGACAGTCAGAAGCTCTCTGCTTGGGGAGCTGTGAGAACCGAGCCAGGGGCGGTGTTCGATAGCTCAGTTCTCAGTGTAGAGGCGCCTGGGACAGATGCAGCATTGGACCGATGCTACATCCACCTAGGTAAGTATAATGGGGAAAAATAAACCCTTTACTTCTCTTTTAACTTCAGTGAGCCCTACAGGTGTAGCACTATACACACAAGAGAGGTGGAAGGAGGAATCTGTGCCATTGTATTCTGACAGTAGCACTCCTCGCATCAGAATACACTGATCAGCGCATGCAGCCAGTCGATACAAATTTTACATTACCATTCAACAAAAGTCCATTGGTAGAGCTGGAATGGCTATTGATGGATTGAAATTTATTCCATCTATGATCAGCTTTAGTCAGTAAATTTTACGTTTTTGAGAGTTTTTATTCCCGGCCAGTGTGGGCATGATGAATGACTACACAAGAAAATCTGACTTTTACATCAAGGGGTTTAGAAAAAGATTAATCCTCCAGGTATTTTTTCCTTTCTATTTCTGAGATAAATGGCTTAAAATTGCAGAGTTAAAAGAATCCTCCTTAAAGGTGTTGCATGAATTTGTATCAAATTATAAACCCATTGTAGTTAGGGTTGGGAATTAATCATTGAGTTACTATATCTACCCTGTTTCTGTAGACAGATATGGCATTTGCCAATGCCATACAATTTCTTATATTCTCTGACACATGCAGGCTGCACTGGATAGCTTAAGCACAGAAGCATCCTTCAGTGGGACACTATTAGGTGGTACAAAAACTTAAACAACAAATACCCAGTATGACCATCATTTCTAGCTTTAATGTTCATACCTTGCTGCAACACTTTTTCAGCTTTTCAATCACTAATGCATAAACTTTGTCTTTTAGTATTAAAAGACAAACCAGTGAGACAGAACAATTCTCGGGTTATTAAATAAAATTAAAGCTATTTTCCTTGAATTGCGCAAACACTGTGCACAGGGCTAAAGCAGACTTTATGCTTTCAGAAAGGTACCACATTGGTACTAGGGATGAGTTTGGTCAGACCAGTGATTTGGACCCGAAAATGCCATTGACCAAACATGGTAATATCCAGACATGGTCAATGATGTTACCTGGAAGACCCTGCCCCATTGTATATAACAGCTGTCATCTGCCAGACCTGTCATTTGGCAAGAGTGAAGGGGTTGGGACAAGATGTGTGTTAGTGGGTTTTTTACTTTTGGCGGGTCAGCAGGTATAAGGTATCATGATCTATCTACCTACCTATCTATCTATCTATATAATATCTAATCTATATAGTTTTTTGTTTAATGAGAAGGAGTACTTATTGTTAAACAGTGTTCTGATAAGCCCATCTTCCCACAAACCCCCACAACCAACAGACTAGGTTTTGCGGAAGAGGCCCTTGTCCTTATCAAACTCTAGAGAGCATGTGGCCTGGTTTAGTTCAGGTTGAGTGTGACCCTCCACCTTTTCTGGCCTGCCAGAATGCATCTTGTATTAGGGTGTGGTGTGTTTTTTGAGGGGATCTCACACTTTTTAAAAATTTTCCTGTAGAGGTTCCCCTTAAATTCCATATCAGACCAAAGACATTGGTCAATTACTTGGATTACTTTAGTATTTTCTAGTTCTTTTGCTAAGAAGATGGCTGCCCAAATCTAAGATTTACCAATTCGGAAGTGAGTGACTGACCTCCAGGGTCAAAAATAAATTATACCATTCTTACTGTGTCCCAGGATACAGTCTGTACATTTTTAAGCAGTCAGTCAATTAAAGAGATTACTTTAGGCTTTTCCAGTTCACTTACCAAAGATGATGGCTGCAAAAATCCCAAAGAACATCAGCATTAACAATCCAAAAATGAAAGACTGACCCCCAAATAAATTATACTATTCCTACTGTATATCATGATATAGTTTGTTAATTTTTGGCATTCATTGGCATTACTTTAGGCTCTTCTGGTTAACTTACTTAGAAAAAATGGTGGCCCACTGCCATGCCATGTGCTTCTTCCTTCCTAGATATCCATCCCATACAGTCACCTCAACAGCGTAATCTCCTGCAGTTCCTAGTGTGTGCTTGTGTAGGATGATTTTTATTAAGGTTGCTGCAGGTGCTAATAGGAGGAGGAGGTCAGGTGGTCTGACTTCAGCCCTTACCTCTTACATAATGTATACTGCTTCTTTGTGTTGTAAGGTAGAGTTGCAACAGAAGATGGAGGGTGAATGTTAGCCAGGCAACAATCATGTGCTGAAGCTGCTGATGAGAATTGATGGTAATGATGTGGTCGGGGGGTGGGGGCTGGGGGACTGCCCCTGCTAACAGCTCTAGATGAGCAGCTGCCATGCAAATTTAATATTCAAGCTAATTTAGTACCTGTCAAGTTTTAAATCTTTAGGTGGTCCTTTTGAAACCTGATATTCTGTTATGAGGCATGTCCTACTGTTTGCTGCTTTGCCCCTGGTGATATGCCACCTGTGCCATCATGATGTTATTGGCCTGACTTCTTTGTATCAAAAATCAGATATCAAGCCCACACAGCGTGGTCACAAACATATTATGGACATTTGAAAAATAAGTAAAAGCTTTTTGTAATCCATCACCACTTGTTTTAGTTACATTCTACATAGTACATTTTGAAATATAGTTCACATGATAATTGCTACATACTGTAAAATGTTTCCATTCACTCGTGAAAATATTTTATTCTGTTAAATGTATTTGGTAATACATGAGACTAAAATAAATATTCCTTTTTTTCAGATGATTGTGTGCCAGCTAACACTTTTTCAGCACTTACAGCAACCGTTTTTTATTCCTTTTGGATTAAAGGTGTACATTAACATCAATATATACTTCTACAATACTCAAAATATAATTTTACCCATAATTATCAATCAAAACAGTACAAATTAATTTTAGTCCTCAATCTTGCTTCTTCCTCCCTCCCAAATCCCCCCAAATCCCCCAAATCCCCCCAAATCCCCCAAATCCCCAAATCCCCCAATTAGCATTTCCAGTTTCTTCTTTATTCCTTTAGTCAGTTTATCTCTTTATTAACTTGTTCTGAGCCATTCCTGTGTTTGCTCTGGATTATTAAATATGTATGACTGTTCCCTTATCCACAACTCTCAGCCTCGCTGGATAGGCCACATGGAATATTCTATCTTCTTATCTCTCATCCTTCTCTTAACTTCGTTAAAGTTGCCTGCTGCTTTTGCAATTCCAAAGAAAAATCTGGAAATATGGAAATGTTACTATTTTCATACTATATGGTGCCCTTCTGCCTAGCCTTTCTTAGCACCAAATCTCTGTCTTTACAATTCAGCAATCGTGCCAATAGTTGCCTAGGAGGGGCCCCAGGTAATGAGGCTCTTGCAGGAACCCTATGGGCTCTTTCCACTGAATATACCGATGAAAATTCTGTTTCTGGAAAAGTGTCTTATAACCATTTTTCGACAAATATAACTTTTGACCTTCTGCTTTTTCAGGTATTCCTTTAAGCCTTATATTATTTTGACGTATTTGATTTTCCAAATCGTCTGCTTTTTGCTGCCACATTGCTACCTGCTTGTCCACTTTTGTGATTTTCTTGTCTATTGGAGCCACAGTATCTTGCAAAGATGCTATCCTATTTTCCACTTCAGTCACTCTTTCCTGGATTTCTGGCATATCATGTCTAAGGAGCTCAATATCCACTTTTATCTCTTCCATTTTACAAGACAGCAATAACATTACTTGAATGAATTGCATCCATTATTTGTGAATTGAGTTGTACCAAAGTTATTTTATACAGTTTCTCTATCTTGTCTGGCTATGGGATAATTAGGGTGGCTGCCTTGTGAGTGTCCCCACTTGGTGGACCACCACTCCATGTCTGTGGGGGACTATGCCCACCATATTGCTTTCCCACCCTTGCAAACCCCCTAAGTCGATCTGCTGCTTTGCTCATTGTGACCTCAAGTTTTGGATATTTACTCTGAACTGCTGAATATACTATGAGGCAAGTTACAGTTACAGCTGAGATCAGTTGTGCACCTCTGCAAATGTTGATCTCAATGGGGATACAGTCCATCACAGCAGAGAGTTCATTCAATTCCTCCCTCAGCTAAGAGACAGCCCATTTACTCCAAACACAGTGCTTGCTCATCAGCTGCATTCCATGGATTTTTTCCAGTGCAGAGCCCAGCCCTTTGTGATAAGATATGTCTCCTGTTCAGTCTCACAGCCTCCTCTCTCCCAGCAGTTCTCTCCTCACTGTTGTGTCTTTCTCTGTCCTATCCACCAGCTCCAGCTCTGCCCCTGCAGCTTGCTCCTTCAGACCAGTTATGCTAGGACAGCCATATCAGGCTGTTATCAGCATGAACAAACAAACAAATCTTCCACAGCATGAAGCTCTCAGCTTGGGGTCTGCCTGCCTTACACATAATGTATCTGAGACTGCAGCTGCATCATGGAGCTCACACTAACTGTGTCCAGCCATCAGTCAAAAGGTGTACATTCCCAATCAAATAAAAATGTCAGTGCCACAGAATACAATAAATGGTCGTCTCAAGATGGTTGCAATCAGCTGCAGTGGTTGCCAATGCTGCAAATCCACAGTTGAAATAATGATGCTACACCGCGCTACTGCATGTGACCATACTGTTATGAATATATTGAACTCAGATCTGTAAATACAGTCCCAATGCAGATAAAAGTGCTCAGTACAATATTGCTACACAGCGCTACTACATGTAACCATGCTACTATGGATATATTGAACTCAAGTTCATAAATACAGTCCCAATACAGGTGAAGTGCTCAGTGCCAGAATCTTATAAGGTGCTTTATAAGTGCTCGTGATCAAGCTGCAAATAGAGTTTCCAGATGATGACCAGTTCTGTTTAGCCGAAACTAGTCGCAGCTTGATCATGTCATCGTGACACTTCTGCCCATGTTTGAAGCAGGGGAACGAGCCGTTTTACATGCCGGGTGCCAGGATGTTTAGGCACCATTCCATGTGAGTGGTTTTTACTTGTTTTTTATGCTTTTTACAATAAAGGTGTTATCTGGACGTTACTGTGCTATGAGATCTTCTGTTTTTTCACACATGCTATTATGATGATGGAGTCCCTATTCAGCAGCTGAGTTCTACAGGGGTCACCCCACAACACGCATTTGACTGCACCAGAGATGGTGGGTCACTGAAGTGGGGTGAGTGTACATCGATGTGGGGAACTTAATCTGAGCACTTATACAGCACCTTATAAGATTCTGGCACTCAGCATTGTATTGGGGCTGTATTTATGGACTTGAGTTCAATATATCCATATTAGCATGGTTACATGATGTAGTAGCTTGGTGTAGCAATATTGCACTGAGCACTTTTATCTGCATTGGGACTGTATTTACAGATCTGAGTTCAATATATTTATAACAGTATGGTCACATGCAGTAGCTTGGTGTAACGTCATTATTTCAAAAGGTGTACATTAATGAAAAAAAGCTGACCATTCTAATAAGTCTTGACAGTGTTAAATGGTTTGTCTCAACACCATAACTGCCACTTTTGCTGGACAGCTTGGTCTGATAGTGGAAGCTGAAAAAGAACAGACTTACTATCCAGATCAACAGGACAAAATAAAGGAAAAAAAGAAAATGTATGCAGCCACCACGTTTAAGCTGCAATATTATTTTTTTGTTTTGCTTTTGGATATAATAACATTTAATCTAAATCAAGAATTAACTTGAGAAAACCATACTTGAATTATTATAGTCAAAGCTAATTTTAAGTGCAAAATGCTGTGAAATCATGCAACATGAAATTCTTGTCACAGTAATACTGAATATTGTGTATAGTCCATACTTTAATCTTTAATTTCAATGGTGCTTTTTCTTTTCTTTTGAAAGTTTTTCAAAATGAAGGCACTTAAAAAGGTTTTGTTTTACATAAAGCAGAGTATTTTTTGCTAACTGTCCTTGCTTAGTTTTTCCACAATCGCTTTATACAAATGAGAAAAACATATTCTGCTTGTTACAAAATGAAAAAAAAAAAATCAGTAAAATATAAAATGAAAGATCTGTGCAAAATTGTATTGTACTAGTACAATTATCAATGCAATCATAAAAACATCAAAACAAATTTGTGCAACATAACAAACGTATGACAAGTGAAAGTCCTCTCATAATGTACTTCTGGACAAAAATCTTCTATTTCACCATCTTTCATTCACCACGTGCAAAACCAGCGATACATGCTCTTCACACTCAATAGTACTCCACTTTGCTATGTGCTCCATCACCTATCATATGAGGGGGCACTCACCAGATATCTTTGGGCCACCAAGACCCTCTCAGCTTAGACAATTATAATCTTGAAATAGTATGTGCTTGTTATCCACCTCCTCTCTTCTCACATTCACCAATAAGGAAAGTCTCAAAATAGAAAACAATAGCACGATAATCATGCAATATGTTTATTTTAAACATCCTTATTAAAACATATGCCAATGCACTTACATTTCTCTGTGCCTAAAGCAGCACTAGCTAAAATCGCCTGTAAATTTACAATCCTCGCAGCTCGTCTCTGGGAGCCGGTGTTCAACCTAAACCAGACATGACTTCAGCAAGACCCAGAAGTCCTGCCACTGCCAAGACCTCAATGCATTTCTCAGCAAAGGCATCATCAAGAAGTCCTGTGGCGGCCATATTTTAGAAGCTTTTTATCCCCTTCCCTCCTGCGCTGCAGCCGAAAGATGGCTACAGCACGGGCCTTAATTGCATGTAGGGCATCCATGGACGTCTTCCCAAGCATGCGCTGTCAGCAACCTGCAGGCCGAGCACAGCACGCTCTGTGATCAAAGTATCTATGAGACTTGGCTGATCACAGTAAGAAGGCCCGGCCCCTTATCAAGTGATCAGCTGTCAGCCACTGACAGCTAATCACATGATGTAAACAGAAGCTCGATAATCAGTATTTTATTCATCGGCCCCTCACACAGAGGGCCGCAGTTGCCTCACCTGTGCCCGCCAGTGCCACCTATCAGTACTCACCAGTGCCACTTACCAGTGCCCACTGTGCCACCTACCAGTGCCCACGGTGCCACCTACCAGTACTCCTGGAGAAGTGTAGGAGAGGAGCAGACAGCACCAGTGGGGGGTCCCAGAAGTAGAGGTAAGGGACAGCCTTGTGCAATACCATTGCACAGAGATGGTAAGTACTGTATACAATCTTGTTTATTTTAGGAAACAGAGAGCCTTTGCAATTACTAAAAAACTTTGTGGACTACAGAACATAACCCCACCCCATGTATGTTGCTAAGGAGAAGGGGATTTGTTCTGTAGTCCCATACTGCTGCTCCACCAAAAATATAATACAGTGAAGGAGGATTGTCACCGTAAGACAGGATGTATGTTACTAGCAGGATCAGCAGGTGAAAACTAGCAGGAAAAAGGCACATGGGACTGGAAAGCTTCAATATATAAAATTTTTGTTCTTCTGTCTTTATACACTTTCCATTAATCAATTTTTGTGAATTTCTAAAGTACATTTTGTACTATATTTATGATTAAAATATAATTGAAACACTAATAGAGATGTTATCTCTTGAACTGGCAAAGAAATATTCTATGCAACACAGCCAAATATATAAATGCACAGTATGGATGATGCCCAGCCATATTTGTATGTGCATTGGCATACCAGTGGCAACATTAGCTGAAAAACATAAAATTAATTTCCAGTAACAGCTTTAAAAAATTGTTAAAAAATTTAAATCTGAATAATAATACATTTTCAACAATATTTTATGCATTTTAAACCCTTCTAAATGCTTGATGGAAGTTGAAGATATCTCAAGTAGCAGATATAGAACGTGTAGGAATTGTACTATATTGAGTTTAGTTAGGATATTGAAGGTATTCTTAATGAAAGAAATGGTAGTAGAAACTAGCAGTCAAAAAATCTTATCATCGTAGGCTATTTGGTCAAATATTTGTTGACATCTTACAGTCCCCACCTACAGTATATCAGATCTTGGACATTCAATTTCAAAAACATTTTTTTTATTGAGTTGCCCATTCTTTTTGCAGCAACAACATTAGGTCAGTTACTAATGTTCAATAAAAATAGCAAAACATTCCAAAGGTGTTCGATAGGGTGTCAGGGTTCTATGAAGTTCACAAGGGAACAATCATGCTGGAAAAAAAAGGCCTCCTCAAACTGCTGCCACAAAGTTGGAAGCACACGGTTGCCTAAAATGTCTTGTAAAATGCCGTAGTAATAAATGCATTCTTGTTTGTAAGCACCAAACCCATTTGGAGGAATGTTAACATACTTTTTGCCATCTAGTGTATCTGGCAACAAAGAAATATCTGAAACACCTTGCTATGCAAAAATCAACTAGTTCATATGCACCTTAGGTAACAAAAAAATCTGGCCATATTTGGCAAGTTTGTTTGATGCTTCACCAACTGTGAACAGGCTGGGTTCACGTCGAACTCATCTTCAACTGTACTCCCTGGCCCTGTGCTGTACGGGTCTGTGGAGAGCCATTACCATATTTGATCTATGGTCTAACTTGGAATGCCCACTGACTTGTTTACATTTTTTAACAAGCTGGCAGGTGGTGGGATCGTGGTTGATAGGATATTAATGGTTGTCTGTCTTCTAGAATCCAATGCCTTAACTGCTAGGATCAAATATGCAGTTGCTAGGGTCTTAGTGACCAGGACGTGAATAATTTCCTGATGATGCAGCAGGAGGTTTGTGTGGGTGAACAGCCCTAATAGTTTACCTAGTCTGCAAAGAACCAGGGCATGGTACAAAATCTGCACTGCAGCAAACCTAAACTGCACCCCTAGTCATTACATAATGGACTTCAAAAAGGAGTGGAGAGAAACAACAGCAGTTCCCACCAAGTAAGTGAAGTCTATCTATCTATCTATCTATCTATCTATCTATCTATCTATCTATCTATCTATCTATCTATCTATCTATCTATCTATCTATCTACCAGTCTCTCAATACAAAGAATAACCCTTTGGTTTATGTGCATATTTGTATTGTCTGTACAATGCATTTCCCAGAAATTGGAAGTGGAAGAAATTTCCAACTTACAAAAGTTACATATTTTAAAATATGTATTTTCTGCTATTAAAGCGGAATTCCACCCAAAAATGGAACTTCCGCTTTAAGCACTCCTCGCCCCCTTACATGCCACATTTGGCATGTAATTTTTTTTTGGGGGGGAGTGTGTCCCCAGGTTTCAGAGGGACTTCCTCTTCCACCTTCCGCCTTGGGGCCGCCTAGGCGACTCCTCCTCTCCTCCTAGGCGGCCCCTCCCTCCTGGCAATCTTCTGGGACACAGGTCCCAGAAGATTGCCTGGCCACTAGGAATGCGCAGCGCGACTCGCGCATGCGCAGTGGGTGCCTGGCCGTGAAGCCGGGCCGGGTGCCCACACTAGGAATGGCGGGGCTGTCGGGAGAAGGGGGGGAGACGAGCGAGGCTTCGGGAGCAGCCGTCGCTGGACCGGGAGACAAGTAAGTTACTGTTTATTAAAAGTCAGCAGCTACACTTTTTGTAGCTGCTGACTTTTAATAAACAAAAAACTTGTGGAACTCCGCTTTAAGGACTACTTAGACTTTCTTAGCAACAGCAGAAATGTGCATATTAGAGCAGCTCACATTCTGGGGTTCCTTGGAAAAAGAACATTAGGCACATTAGTTTTAAGTACAGGTGTACTTTAAGCTTTTTTGATTGTATATTAGGACTTGCTCACAGTACCTGCACTATCATAGAGGTAACAGGGAGTACTGGTCACGTACCTCTCTTTCATTTGAATTGTCACTATGCATATCTAATTTAATAGTGTGCTACATCATATATTCATTGTTGCTTTATTTCTGAAAAAAAAATACTGCAATATTGTTGCTTCTTTAGGAGGTATGATTTTTTTGCAAAAAAAAAAACCCAACACAATTCCTTCATTCACATGTGTGTTACCACATTGCATTGCAGCCCAATACGGTTCCTTGCAGTGCCATTCAGTTTGTATGGCATCCCAATGCACTGATACAATGCACTGATACAGTAGCAGCCAACATGCAGAGCTGTCCCAATACATTTTGCTGCCTGGGTCCAAGAATGAAATGCAGCCCTCCCTCCAAAAAAATCACGCCCACCCAGCAAAGAGACATTTCCATAAAGCAAAGATACTTTTCTATAAAGCAAAGAGACATCCCAAATAGTAAAGAGACAGCACAATCCAGCAGAGATATCCCCATATATTCAGCAAGAGACATCCCCATAAAGCAAAGAGCCGTTCCATAAAGCAAAGATACATCCCCATATACTAAAGAGACAGCCCAATCCAGCAAAAAGACATCCCCATATATTCAGCAAAGAAACACACACCCCTCCAGCAAAGACATGCCCTCTCCATCAACGAGACATGCCCAATCCAGCAAAGAGACATGCCCAATCAAGCAAAGAGACATGCCCCCTCCAGTAAAGAGACATGCCCCCTCCTGCAAAGAGACATGCCCCCTCCATCAAAGAGACATGCCCAATCCAGCAAAGAGACATACCCCCTCTAGCAAAGAGACATGCCTCCTCCTGCAAAGAGACATGTTCCCTCCTACAAAAAGACATGCCCCTCCAGCGACATGCCCCCTCCTGCAAAGAGACATGCTCCCTCCAGCAGAGAGACATGCCCCTCCAGCAAAGAGACAAGCCCCCTCCAGCAAAGAGACATGTCCCCTCCTTCAAACAGACATGCCCCCTTCAGCAAAGAGACATGCCCTCTCCTGCAAAAAGACATGCCCCCTCCAGCAGCATACACCCTCCTGCAAAGAGACATGCTCCCTCCAGAAAAGAGACTTGCCCCCTCCAGCAAAGAAACATCCCCCCTGCAAAGAGACATGCCCAAAAACATCAGTTCAGCTCACAGGTATATGAATTGTGCAGCACCACAAAATCTGCCCCTTCCTCTTCACAGCCACCGACCAGCTAAGCTCCAATCCTGACTCAGTGATGTAAAATGTAGTGACAGCGGTGCTGCAGTAGTGGTGCGTGCTCCATCTATAGAAGCCTGTGCTGTTGCTTCACTGGGAGTGCTGCTCCACCCCCGCCCCACTCTGCTCCCCAGCCCCACCCCGCACTGCTCCCCAGCAGTACAACTTATACTGCTGGGGAGTGGAGTGGGATGGGGCTGGGGAGTGGAGCATGATGCAAGGATCACACTGCATGTTAGAAGGAGGGAGCGGCAGGTCCTCGGGCAATGCGCCCCCGTTGCGGTCCCTCTTAGTTTTTTTTCAAAATGTATGGGGTGTCTTAACACAATGTTCTTTTTATTAAATACACCACAACACAGTGTGAATGGGTACTTAAACTACTCATTACAGAAAACAAACAAACAAAAAAAAAACAACAATAAAAAACATAAAGAAAAGAAAAGAGCAAAGAAAGGAAATAAAAAGAAAAAAATAAGTTTGCATCAAATGCAAGGGAATACATTAGCACACAGGTAAAAAAATAAAAATAAAACAAAATTCTTATCTCGCTGCCTTATCTAGCCCCCTCTACAATATACTTAGAAATATAACAATGCCCTATTATTTTCAAACCTTATACATGAGTATACATTAACATATACCGACTTTAACATGTGTTGAGAACTGTATATTCAGAATAAGCTCCTAATACTATATGTAGTATGGCTTGATTTTTAAGTACCGGTATATGTTAGGGAAGATTTGAAAAATATATATCCAGTACATCTCTGCAATACATGTACATTTTGCAATGTTTTTCCCCTTATAAAAATTCTGCATGTACAGAGAAATATATGTCAATCTTCCAGAAATCCTATGTGCACCTATCTTCCTGTTTGGCCTGATCACTCAGTGACTCTGCTGAACTGAAATTCCAACCAGTATTGTCAGCCCTACTAAAGGATTATTTTAATTCTGTCTGTCCCTGCACCTCTCTCTGTACCTTTTCACATGCATACCTTGATTTCTTTCTCCGTAAACCAATGAGGTACCCACACATTAGGTATAGGGAAAGGTCTCTTGGACAGTTCTGGGAGATATGCTTACATCAACGGTGATTGGTAAATGAGCTGCCAGCAGCTGGCCCTGCAAGAATTTTAAAGCCTGGTAATGATATAATAGGAAATTATAAATGTTTTTTATCACTACAGGAACAAGATAAAAGGAAAAATAATGTCTGGACATGCTCTAGAAGGGGAGGGAAGGTTTGAAGTTGCTGTGTGCTGTGTATGCTGTGGCTGGGACACTGAATGCTAGTTCTATAAGACTGTTGTTCTGATGAGATTTACTTGTGTTGTTTGAGCTGCCCCTGAAGACAAAGCCTTTAATTTTTTCTGTTTGGTGAAAAAGAAACCGGATTTTAAGTTACTGAATTGTCTCCCAGAAGCCTGTTTACCTCTGATCCCGATGCCTACACTGTACAAATTGGAAGATTGATACACAAGGTCATGTCAAGAGATGTCACGGCTACCTTTGGTTGAAGCATCTGACAGGCCATGGTCTTATTAGAGCTTTTTGATTAACATCATACTTCAATCAGTCATTGACTGCAACTGGCTAAAACTGTGATTTCAAGTTTATGATAAAATAGGAAAGAATAGAAATGTTAGCGTGCAGCAAAGTATCCGTGGCAAGCTGGAAAAATGCATTTTCACTTGTTAACATGTATTTAAAGGGGAATTATGGGCAAAAACTATTACAGCTTTCTTATACATAAACATCTCTTCATGTTTTGCCCCTTAAAATATAGATACAGAAAAATACCTGTTGATACTCCAAAAATTATGTGAGCTTGTAACTCAAGCAGTGTTTTAGGCCTTTCCTACTTCTGTGGACAACAGAAAACCCTCCTGTTCTGTAGTCCTCACATACTTCTTGCCCTAGGGCATGGGTGCTCAACCTGTTGCCCTCCAGCTGTTGCAGAACTACAAGTCCCATGAGGCATTGCAAGGCTGACAGTTACAAGCATGACTCCTAAAGGCAGTGGCATGATGGGAATTGTAGTTCCACAACAGCTAGAGGGCCACAGGTTGAGCACCCATGTCCTAGGGTGATAATGCTTCTATTCCATAGATACAGTAAAGTGAGTAAGCATTGTTACCATAGAACAGGAAGCATGTTACTGGCATACTTCCTTTACTCCTTATAGTAGACTCAGTGTTAGGGCCTGGATTGGAACCCAAAACCTCTGCTGTGTCAGGAAATGTCTCTTCTTGCTGAGCTACCTGGAATTCTGGACAGTTCCCTGGACAATTCCTTGAATTATCCTGTCTTGAACCTTGTTTGTCTTTAACCCTGAACTTTTTGCTCCTCCCACAAACTTCCTGATTTAGGCCATGTCTCTGCACTTCCTGTCTGCCAGAGTATTGTGCTCTCTCCAGCCAGTATTTCGCTCCTGTCTTCCCAGCTGCCCTCCATATTTTGCTTCCACTTGTTGTCAACCTTGACTATGCTTCTGTTTGATCCCTACCTGCTTATCTGCTACTGGGCCCTGGCTTGCTCACCTCCTTAGCAAAACACGCAGCAAAATCCATCTCCAGCATCATGAGCTCTGATTAACACTGGCTAATACTTAGACTCTGTACCTCAGTTGAGTCCACTTCATTCACCAGGGTGACTGCCTGTGTAGCTATCCTGCTGGTCAGTGGTAGTTCCACTACTGCTATAGCAGCTGTTCTTTGATCCTGACCCCTGATGATGGCACTCAGCCTGTGGGTTCAGCCTTGTCTCTTGATATAGAAAACCATTGTCATGTCCAGCTTCATCAAATCCGAAGAGCTTACTTTCAGGTGATCCAGAGTTCCAGGATGTTTAAGACATGTCCCTGAGCAGGGAAGTTGCATTGACTTTGCACCACTTCTGTATGGCAGCTTGCCTCCCCCACCCCACTCTTTACAGCTGGAATTTGTCATAATTTGATTAACAAAGTAGGAATGAGAGCAAGCCCCTTAAGATTTTTCTGAGGCACCCCCCACCAAAGACTTCTTTATCTCTACAAGATATGAATTGTTTGCTGCATGCCCACCAATGTCTACTGTTGGAAAGAATCCTTCTGGAAAGGGTGCATCATTCATTGAACCTACTGCATAGAAGGGGCAGTAGAAACCATGGCCCCAATGATCATCAGGCATGGAGAGGCTCACAGGCAAAGGGAGGAAAGAACCAAGGCAATCCAACAGTGACAGAGATATTGTTTTTTGAATTGTGTTCAGTTTGGCTCCCAGATACACTAAGTTTTGAGTGGGGTCAGATGACTTTTTTCTTTGCCTATTAGCCAGCTAAACTTCTATAATGTTATGAGAGCCTGATTCCTGTGATCTAGGAGAAGACCTCTGTTTTGAGGAAGAAGGAGGAAGTTGTCAAAATAAGGATAAAATTGTATGCCTTTCCTTCTTATCAGGGTTTCTACTGCCTTGTGAAGAAACAAGGGGACATTCAGAGGCAAAACAGCCGTCATGTAACCTGTACATGGTCTGGGCCCAAAGAAAAACAGAAGTACATTTGAAAAGAGAATACTTTGGTATTGTGGAAATAGGCACCCCTTAAGTCTACTGAGACAAGCCTGTCACCTGGTTGGAATGTTTGTTGGAATGGGGGAGAAAAGCATTCCCATCTTGAATATTTCCTTTAAAGTTGAATTTGTTTAGATAAATCAAATCTATAACAGACCTACAACCTTCCATCTTCTTCCAAACCATGACGAATGGGTAATACATGCCTTGGAACTTTCCATCTGCTGACACTGAAATTACCACTCTTTGTGATAGTAAAGTTATGACATAGGTTAGATGAACTTGTCTCTTGTAATTAGAGCAAATAATTCCTGTTGGTACAAAAGTGAGACATGGAGGATTACTGAATTAGATGTGGTCTGAAAAGATTGTTCCAAGTGTCCATGCATCCAAGATTGAGCCTGTCAACACATATTAAAACAGAAGTAACCAGGCACCACCAAGACATTTATGGAAGGGCAGCATCTCCAAAAGGATTGGAAGAATCCAGGCTTCCTAGAGTGGAAGCCTTTGCTAACCTTTAAATTGAAGAGTGCCCTCTTTTCAGCCCTTCCTTAAAGTAGAACTATAGGCAAAGCTATTTTTCTTCATTTTGGATTGAGTAAGGGAAGGTTATAACCCCTGTAAGGTTTATTTTTGCAATCTGTGTCCCATTGGGGAGATTTACCATCACTTCCTTTCCCATAGCCAAAACAGGAAGTGAGAGAAAATCCCTGCAAATTAAGAGAATCTCTTTGGGATCCCCAGGTCACCCAAAGTAGTGTCCCTATTTGACAATGTCTCCTCTATTACTAGGGACAACCCATAATTTGTAATTTTCTTTTACTTTCATGTTCAATGATAATAATAAACAGAACACGTAGAGAAGGTGATACTCCCTAAAGAGTGTCATAAACCCACTCCACTCCATCTAAAACTAAAAAAAAAAATGTTTTGGCTTTAGTTATACTTTAACTCCCAACCAAGTCTGTAGGTGCAGCTCTCTGGAGCAGTCTGGATTCTCTCTCTTGAACTACAATATACTGTGTCTCATCAGACATCTGTTGTGAAGCAGGAAGTCAGAATTACAGCCTGAGACCTTGCCTATTGCAGTGTCCATGTATTACAAAAAGGACATTTTTAGATGCTGGATCCACTCTTCATGGTCTGGACTGGTTGACTGGTTTTGGGAGGAGAACTGGATGTTGTTAATGTAGATGGTCCCTGTGACACAGGGAAAGCATTAGCAAGTAAAAAATACCACCAGAACTTGTATGCTCAGCAACATAAAAGCAAAAAGGTAAAGAAGGCAATGTATAGATAACAAAGAAAGTTTGAAAATACGGAGCTTTGTAGTCACTATGGTTGAGCTAAATGTGCCTGGGTTTGGTTTTAAGCAAGTTTTATAGAAAAAGACTAAAATGGTGTTGATTCTGAACCCCCTTGAAGTCAATGAAGGATGAATGTTAAAAAAACATTAATATTAATAATGCTAAAAGGGCATATTGAAAAATAAAAGGCCAAACTTAAATATAAAAAAATAATTTCAATAAAATGCTTGGGGTAGGTCCTTAACCTGCCTGTGAAGTGGTGCATTTGTGCAATGTATACAACCTACTACAGCAAAACTGACACTTACAAAACTGTTATTTGTTTTACTTATGAACATAGGCGTGTGCAGGGGGTGTGCTGGGTGTGCCTGGGCACACCCTAATTACCCAGTGTGGTGCAGATTCCCCCTGCTGATATTTCACCCCCAACAGGGCTCCTAAAAAAATGAATAAAAAAATAAAATAATAAAAGTAAAAAACTACTGACATCATCCACTGCTCTACTGACACCATCCACTGCTCTACTAACACCGTCCATGTTTTAATACATTTGGGGTGCACACCCTAATGCAATAGGCTGCGCACACCTATGCTTATGAATATAATATTAATAATAAGGAAAGTGTCAAAATTTTGGACTTAGAACTATATAAGAGAAGAGATTGTATTTGCACGAGGAATCACTTTAGGGTGACAGATACAAATTCATATATACCCACAAATAATGGGCATCGCCCTTAATAGTTGTTAATACGAAAAAAGACAAATGTTTAGAATCAGAGAGCAATGTATAGATAAAAGAAACCGAGGAGTATATTAAACATTAATATCAAAAGAAAGCTTTTTTCAAGTGGGAGATAAAATATCAATACGAAATATGATTTTTGCATTTTGGCATACAGCATAGACAAATAAAACTGTTTTTTTTTTCAGAAAAGTTTTTTTTTAGGTATGTCTGATGTAAAGGATGTAAGTGGATGAAAAATAGAATGGCAGGATTTAAAAATGGGAGAAAAGTAAAACTTGAACAATTTATTACATGTGAAAGCACAAAGGTGAAATATGCTTTATGCTTAAAGTTGTCTGCCTCATGCAAACAACTGGCCACACTACCCACAGATTTAGAGATGAACACACATATAATATAGAAATAAAGAAAGAATCATGCAGTTCCATTAAAAAAAAAAAGTTTGTCAAAAGGCTGATCATAAGAGGATGAAAATACAGGGGTTGGGAAAAATAGAAATTTTGATGTGCTAATTTGAGAAGGAAGTCTCAAGAAGGTTAGACATTCTGGAGTCACATAAATTAAATACAATAAAGCCAAATAGGATGAATGTAGATATAGACTTGTATTGTTTTATTGACTATACTTAAATACATTTGGGAAATCAATTTAGATCCTTTTATGATCTTGGAGGCCAGGAGAGTACTTGAACAGGAGGCCACCTAGAAATACCAGGTGTCAATTATAATGCAATATATGTGGGATCATGTATTTGTATGATTTTTATTTCATATTTTCAATATATGTGGGATTATTTATGATGTATATTGTATGATATTTAAAATTATCTTTATTAGATATGTATTCCATTTAGGTATATGATGGAGCTTCTTATGTGAATATGGATTGTGCATTGGAAGGGTTATAATTGATTGAGTAAAGTAAGGCTGGTTTCACACGGCCGTCTCCGCTTTGCTCAGCAGGGATCGATCCACTGATCCCCTCTGAGCCGGTGGATGACCGATCCTTCTCCGCTCACTGTGCGGAGACGGATCTGTCAGAGCTCCACTCTCCTCTATGGGAAATCAGATGAAAATGGATCATCTGTCCATTTTCATCCGATCCCCAGACGGATGGAAAAATAGGGTTTCTATCCGTCGGCCTTTGCGGTACAGGAGCGGATTGGAGAGCGGCAGGTGTCAGCGGACATATCACCGCTGACATCCGTCTCTCCATAGAAGTGCATGGAGCGTTCGTTCAGGTCCACCTGAAAAACAGACAGGCAGACCTGAATGGAACGGCCTTGTGAAAGGGGCCTAAGGGTTATTTTTTAGGCTGTATTAAAAAGTCATTGTTTAGCCCGCACTATGCCTACTATAAAGTCAATATATGAAACATATCCGTTATGCTAGAGCTAGGTGTTTGCAACCATTACATTATGTTTTTGTTTTTTTAATCTAAATTCATGACTGTCTGATATAGTTGAGGAGAGGTTGAAAGTTCCAGGTGACTTGTAGCTGTAATCTAGCTTAGCTGTGCTGTTGTATAGTTCTAGAGTGACCAAAGACCTAAAAGGAGGAAGAACAGCACAGGGCGATTGCTGATGCTACAGTTGATTACCTAGAGAACTGAAGAATGAGAGATTGTAACATAAGCATTTATAGATCTACAGAAATGCTGGGCTGATCTGAATCTGATGCATATATGTGTGCAAATAAAAGTGCGGCTTTTACAGTATTATTTTGTTATCTGGTAACCCAGAAGAAGGTGGATGAGCTGCATTTGAACATCAATTTATACAAGTGGGGTATTTATATTTGTGAACTGATCTTTAATTCCTTCATGATCAAGGTCAAAACAAACCCTAACACCCAAACCCAGTTTTCCAACTTTGACATGTTAGTAAAACTGGACATATCATCACAACTACTTAGTGAACCTGGATGGATTATACCTTGTTTTTTTCAGGACAGAAAGATTGGGCTTTCATTCAGCGATAAATCTTAAAGGATATCTCCTGACGTTGTTTTAATATGAAAGTATTTTTTTTTGGTATATAGTTTATCAGTTGCCCTGGTATACTTCTGGAAGTTCTGGAAAATTGTATATTAAAATAAATGTGATGCTAATTTTAATGGCTTATTGGCTCAATTGGTTATTGGTTCAATTGAGTGGCAAGGGAAGGAGAATGGAAGAGAGTGAAAAAGGGAAGAAGGAGGGAGGGGAATTTTGGTTGGGTGTTTTTTTTTTCCCCTTTTCTTGTTTTCTTTGTTTTTTTTTTTTTGTATATTTTTTATGTGAATATGGAAGGGAAACATTTCAAAAATAAAATCTAAATTAGGAAAAAAGGAAGGAAAATTGATCCAAAATAAAAAATATATTTTTTTTAAAATGAGTGTCATCTCTGGGCCAGTATCTTAGTCCAGGGAGTAGATGCTGCCTCTGGATAATGCATAAACTGAATAACAAATAGGACACTTGCCTTCTGATAAGAAAAGTAGATGAAGGTATTGTCAGTGGGAGTACTGCTGTGTCTGTGAGTAGTAATAAACTCTTGTAAATGTAACAGCTACACATTACTTAATATGCATGCATGTAACATGAAAATAATATCTGGTGCTAGGCCCACTTTAAGAAAAAAAGAACAGTTATACATTAATTTTAAACATATTGCAGTTGATTTACTAAACCTGGAGAGTGCAACATCTGGTACAGCTGTGCATGATAGCCAATCAGCTTCTAACTTTTGATTGTTCAATTCAGCTTTCACAAAAAATCTGGAACACACATCTGCACCGGATTTTGCACTCTCCAGTATTACTAAGTCATTCCCATGAACTGCTGTTGAAAAAAAATCTAATACCAGTGGCAGAAGCAATAGCAATCGTATTCCAATGCTACATCATACTAAAATAAATAAGACAGGACTAATAGCAAAGTAAGTGCTACCAGCAACACATGAATGGTCAGTAGAAGCAGCATGAAATCCATAAGTGTGCATAGCCTATTGCATTAGGGCCCAGGACCTTTGGGGTGTGTGCAGGTGTATATAAACTGACAGTGTCAGTAGAACAATAGACAGTGTCAGTACGGCAGAAATTGGTGTCAGTAGGGCAGTGGAAGGTGTCAGTAGTTTTTATTTTATTTATTTATTATTTTTTTTACAATTTTATTTTTTTACAACTGCTTTAGGAGCCCCATTAGGAGGCTTTGGTGAAATATCAGGGGTCTAAACACGGGGAATCTGCACCACATGGGGTGATTAGAGTGTGTCCATGCACACCTGGCACTTCCTGTGTGCACGCCTATGATGAAATCACTGCAATTCCTAAATGTGTAGGAACAAAAACATCAGCAAAGTATGATCATTAGCTGTGCAAGTGCCATTGTTTTTTTTTTTTTAAATAGACAGTGTAAAGTGCATATTATTGCAGGTAATTACTGCTAGTAAAATTGAGACCAAACCATATCTAACACTACAGGCTCATTTAGACTTGCAGTTTGGAGTGTGGTGAGACTAATCAGCTGAAATGTGTTTTTCCCCCCCCCCCCCCCCCCCAAGACATTTAAGTCACCTGGATGCCACAGCTGAAGGAAAAATTATCCTCCCATCACTTTCAGCAATACTGCCACCAAACATGACCCATTCAAAAAAATGGGGCCATGCTGCAGCTTCCCTGCAACTACGTTCAATGCACATGGATCCTGTGCAGCGGCGTGGTATTTATAAGGTTAAAATAGGTGAAGAGGCAACATATCACCACTTTATCACCTGTCAAATGGCAATAACACATGCAGGTGTAACCTATTTTACTGCCCCTTTGTCCTATAACATACACTGATAAGAAAATCTCAAACTACCTCTGACCTCCTTCCAGCTGTTAGTACCTAACAGCAACAACTGCTGTCTGTCAGTATAATGCTGAGGCAGGGCTAACGCATCTGTGGTTCTGTCCAAATGCATACTTTGCTCTTTTACAGAGCCTCCATGTCTTACCCTCATAGCTGTTTTACATCATTTTCAGTATAACCACGTACTGGAAAAAAAGCATTTTTAGTCTGCAAGAAAATGTATGCTTTCTTGTAATATACTCACATCCACCCATCAAACATTTTTCCTAAACAGATTATTTTTTAAATTTGATGGCTTCTTTTATCAGTCTCCCATGTTGAGCTCCATTTTCCTGTGCTCTTTTGACTCTCTTAAAAGAACTTTAGCATTGTTTTTTCTATCTAGTCCAAGATGTTAGTGTTTCCAACTGAAAAATGACCTAAATGCCCTTTTCACACTTTTCCAGTAACTGTCTCATCTGAAAAAGAAAGAACCTAACTCTATGAAAGCCTTTCATTAGAAAATGTGTGATTTGCAGTAGCTTTTAACTCTGTGAAGCGGAAAAAAATGAACAGCTTCAGTAAATCATTGATGGAGCAGATTTTCACTTATGTTTGAGACATAACAATAATATTTTTTCTTACCCCTACCCTGGTATGGAATAAAACAGTTTACTGAATTTGTAAAGTATAGCACAGAAAAATCTTTCTTATATTTTAGCATCTGTTAGACTATGGCTGGTTTACACTAAAAAGCTGGAACAGGAATGGTGAAAGTGTGGGCGTGGTGCGGGAAAAGCATGAACGTGATGCCCTTACAGGGCACATTGATGCCAATAAATTGTTAATGGCACTCCAAACACATCTTGAAAGTGCAGCATGTTTGTGGTCACCAAACTGCATGGTACTGCAGTACCATGCAGTTTGGTGCAGCATGATCTGAAAAAAATAGTATGTTTGACAGTCTATTGAAATGAATTGGCCGTGAAAGCCAGAACATGTGAGACTGCACAGGAACGTGCACATTCCAAATTCTAAACTGACCTAAACTGACCTTTAGGCACTGTTAGACTAATATTTTTCTTGCTACAGTCTACTAATTTCCCCCACCCCCCAAAAAAAAATGATACTGTATATATACAGGTTCTAATTATAATAAAAATAGACAAGTAAAAATTGGAGAAGATATAGGTAGAGTGGTGTAGGAGTAATGTTACTAAATAACTGATGATTGTTAGAGAACGGAGATGGAACTTAAAAAAACACAAAATAAAGGGAATGACATTGTCAACACTTTCGTTTATAAGAACAAAGAAATAACACATTATCATAGTCTATCCCTGTAAGTTGTACAAATGTATCTGTAACTAAAACAAGTGAAATAATTAAGAAAACATCCAGCTTGAGTTACAGTTTTTGAGATATATATGAACAGATAATACACAAACAGTTCTAATGGATAGTTTATTCTGATACAAAGCCGTCTTAGACATAAACAGCATCTTGTTCTACAACTAATAGTGTCAAACTTTCATTCTTAACCACTTGCCTACTGAGCACTTTCACCCCCTTCCCTGCCCATGCCAATTTTCAGCTTCCAGTGCTTTCGCACTTTGAATGACAATGGCACGGTCATGCAACACTGTGCTCATATGAAATTTTTATGGTTTTTTTTCACACAAATATAGCTTTCTTTTGGTGGTACTTAATCTCCACTGGGTGTTTTTTTATGTTTTGCTAAAAAAAGTTTTTTTTAGTTTCTGTTATAAAATTTTGCAAATACGTAATTTTTCTCCATCACTGATGTGAGATGATGAGGGTGCACTGATGGACACTGATAAGGTGGCACTGATGAGGTGGCACTGATGAGCATTGATGAGGTGGCACTGATGAGGCTGCACTAATATGCGGCACTGATTCTCACTGATAGGCTGCACTAATGGGCACTTATAGGTGACACTAATGGGCACTGCTAGGTGGCACTGATGGGTATTGGTAGGCGGCACTGATGGGCACTGATGAGGATGTACTGATGGGCACTGATAAGCTGCACTGATGGGGCTGCACTGATTATCTGTGTACTTGTCCCCTGTCACACTTGATGCTTACTGGCTCTCCTTTCCTCATGCTGTGACAGCGAGTGAGGAAAGTACTGTTGATAACTGGCAAGTCTGTTTACATTGCAATCAATTGTGATCGGACACAGCTGATCAGATGGTAAAAGGCTGTTGTGATTGGCCTTTTACCACAATCACAGAGGTTGCTGGATGTGCGCCCCAGGGGGAGCCTAGGGGGCGTGACATCCTCCCGGAACAACAGAGCTGAGCTGCAGCCGTCTTTTGGCTAAAAGGCGGGTCCAAAGTGTTTAAACTATCATGACACGTATGTTAAATGTGACCATTAAAAATTATATTAATATACATATATATATATATATATATATATATATATATATATATATATACAGTATATATAAAAAAATATTAAATATAACACATATGAAAAAAATAACCAATATGTGTCTTGGAAGCTGGACAAGAAAGCATTTCTTCAGGTTAAAAGAGCATTGAGAAAAAAATAACAGACAACAAATTGTATTTTCTGCCTAACAATTACAAAGAGGTCAATTCACTAATGCTTACCGCATGCAATAAGGGTATCATGTTACTGATTTGCATAAATGATCGCATACAGTAAACAAAATCCAATTCACCAAAAAAAAAAAAATGATTATGCAGTGTTTACAGGAAAAAAAATGTCCCAGTAAATACCGCATAAAAAGCCCAAATCACAAACGGACCAGAGAGTTAAAAAGCATGTGATAATTACCTGCAGGGTTTTGATGGCAGTATTCTTAGGCTGTTTTTTGACAAAAAGCTGGTTGCTAAGCAGCGGGCTGGAAAGCCAACTGACGCATCCTTAACAACCGATGACACACTAGCTGTGAGCGGGCTTCCCCACTTACAGCCAATTGTCAAAAAAAAAAGCAGACAATTAAAAAGTATGAAAAAAACCCAGCGTAGGGTCACTCACAAAATCCAGACCCTTATGCAGCCCAACAGGTCAGGAAGAGGGGGGGCAAGTGAGCACCCCCCCGAACCATACTAGGCCCCATGCCCTCAACATGGGGGGTGGGTGCTTTTGACCCTAAAGCACCATATTCCCATGTTGATGGAGACAAGAGCCTCATCCCCACAACCATTGCAGGTGGCTGTGGGGGAGCTGCGAGCAGAGGGCTATTCAGAATCTGAAAGCCCCTTTTAAAAAGGAAAGGGGGTCCCCAGATCCTGGCCCCCTCCTATGTGAATGAGTATCGGGTACATCGTAACCCTACCCATTCACCAAAAAAAAGGGGGCTTCCAGATTCCAATTAGCCCCCTGCCCAAAGAGCCCCAAAACCACCAGCCACGGCTGTGGGGATAAGGCACTTGTCCCCATCAACATGGGGACAAGGTGCTTTGGGGCCAAAGCACCCACCCCCCATATTGGTGGCATGTGGCCTGGTATGGTTCAGGAGGGGGGGTGCTCACTCACCCCCCCTTTTCCTGACCTGCCAGGCTGCATGCTTGGATAAGGGCCTGGTATGGACGGGGGGGGGGGGGATCCCCACGCCATTATTTTCATACTTTTTAATTGTCTGTTTTTTTTTTTTTACAATCAACTGACAGCTGATCAGTCATTGGTTGTTAAGGACGTGGCGGCCGACTTCCCGGCCCGCTCCTTATCAACAAGCTCAATGTGGTAAATTACTGCATAAACTAGTGTGGGAATTACCGCTGAATCAAACAAATACCGCATTTGGCATTTAACTACAAATTCTTAGTGAATTGAACACTTGCAAAATTGTTACCGCATGTGGTATTTTACCGCATGTTATTAGCTGTTCTTTAACTCTTAGTGAATTGCCCCCAATGTAATTTTAAAATGACATACTGTATATGTAGTCAAAACTGTGGAAGCAGACATGGTAAAAGATAAATGTACCCACTGTTTTTTTAAAAAAAGAGATGGCTACAGCAGAGCCTCTGTTTTTAAACTGAACTACCATACACCAGTAAATCTCTAAATCTGCTCTATTATGTTTTTTTTTTTTAAGTTTAAAATAAAGCAAACGGTTTTTGTTTTTAAATATAAATGTTAGGTGATTCACATTTGTAAAGGTATATCAATTTTCCAAAGTCTTACGAAGCCTTGTATACATTTTACTTTGATTTATGTCCTTAATAAATATAATTTACAGAAATGACACATTGCATTTACACATTTATTAGCTGTCTACAATATGTTTGTTTTGCTGTACTGCTAGTACATGATTTCATTTTGGGAGTATGGCTTTTAAATTATTTAATATGCTGTATCTAATTTGTAACACTGCCATTCTCATTTGATAATGCATGTATGCTTATAACACAATCACCTCTTATTATGGCAGCTGGTTTTACAAGAAAAATATCTAAGAACCTTTAATAATAAATTTATCTACAGTATCTGTTTGCATTTTCCCCTGTTCTTTGACAGTATTATAATTTCATTATAAATCATTGAGAAAGGGATTTATTATTTGGTTCATAACACTTAAAGTGGGTTTTTTTCACCTTAATGCATTCTAAACCTTCTGTGTCACTGACTCGCCCCCTTATACTTACCTAAACCTCATAGCAATCCAGCGCTGTGCATGAGAGCTGCGGCTCTCCTTTCTCTGTCCCTCCTCCCTGGGCAGATCGATAGCAGTAGGAGCCATTGGCTTCCACTCCTGTCAATCAATTCCAGTGAAGGGGCGGGGCCGAGTGCCACTCTCTGTGTCATCGGAATTGGCACCAGAAAGACAGGAGAAGCCAGGAGTGCAAAAGGGGAACCCGATAAGAGGAGGATCAGGCAGCTCTATGCAATTCTTTTGCACAGAGCAGATAAGTATGGAGATGTTTGTTACTTAAAAAAAAACCCTTTACAACCACTTTAATACATATTTAGTACAGTAAAATGGACCTGATATATGGAAACCTATGAAAATCAAATAAACAAAATTAAAGTAAGCAGCTTTGGCCATTCAGTATCAATTAAACTTATACAGACCTAATTACAGTAAAAAAGAGACAGGTACTGCAGAGACCAGGAGCCAGGCACATGTTCCTGAGTGGCAGGAGAGTTCACATTTGTCACTACAGTTCAGAGGAGTTGACTGCGAGAACTTTTTGGCAAAACCCCACTGAGGTAAGAGAACAAAAGTCAACCTGGTAGTGAGAAATGAAAGTATATTTGGAAAACCATAAGGCTGCCCTGCAACCTGCAAATAATCTCTCTGATAGTGCTCATTGGGAAGCTGCTCAATACGTCAAAATGCTGCAATAAGTGAAATGTGCAAACACCTCCTCTGGCATCAGCAGGGATTTATCTCTATAGGTCTGATTAATTATTTAAAGGTCTCATACACATTGAATATTTTTTATGCTGCTCCTAGCTGTGTTTGGCATTTTTTCCTTGCTCTAAATGTTTTCCCTGCCTCTAAACACCCCAACACCCCTACATGTTAGCCTATGTGTTCATGTAAATATAGGTGTTTTGAGAAGTTAAATGCAGGGGCATTTAGAGGCAGAAGAAAAAACTCAGCCAGTGCATCCAAGAGAAGCAGAATTTTGGAAGAAAAATAACCGTTAGGTGCATATAGTACTTGACATTTAATTCATTTCAATGCCCAGAATAAATTATTATTCTGGCCAATGAAATTAATTGATGCCCAAGCCCTTGATGTGCCTAAACTTTTACAGCAAAAGCGGGATCCTACAGAGGCTTGCCTTCCATTGCCTGCTAAATTTAATGGAAAGCCTGATCATTACAGGGGTTTCTTGAACCAATGTCAAATACATTTTCAGCTGCAACCTGTCATGTTTGCTCTGCAGCACTCTAAAACAGGTTTCACTATTTTATTTGCTCATATATGAGATCCTGACAAGAGTTTCCTCATGCTTGGAGCAAGACCAACTTTGTGGCAGCTATAGACTTGATATTTGATAATAATCGCAGTGCAACTGATGAATTTTTATTATTGAGTTTGCACCAAGGGAAACCATCCGTAGGTGAATATGCGGCCAAACTGGCGCTCCTGTTAGTGGAGTTAGATCCACTAAAAAATTGCCTCTTCAATACCAATATTTTTTTAAAGAATGTATGTGATAAATGTACTACTGTTCAAACCAGTTGTTATCACATTGAGCTTATGATTACCTGATAGAACTTTTGCCAGGGGCTCCAATCTTGTTTCCCAATATCCATTACTTTTCAGAATCAGAACTGTACAGCTACATTTTTTAGAAAAATTCTACAAGAAAATCTGGTGAAAGGATTTATCTGCCTTTTAACATCCCTTGCTTGAGTTCCTTTATTCTTTGTTGAAAAGATGAGAACCTTACATTAAACTCCCACATTGCAAAGCAACCCATTCATTTTAAAATAAAAATGAAAGGCAAAACATTTGTATACAGATAAAAAAAAAACATTATAAATACCCCCCCCCATTTTTTAAATAAATTATCACATTCCCTCAGTTCATGTTCTCAGCTGCATAAGAGGTAGGGGAGCAGAAGCAACAGCACACTGAGCTTTCCAGTGAAAGGCTGTGCATGGGAGGGGGTGTCTGGACAAGTCTGATCATTGGAGGAGAGCAGACTGAGTTCCCAGTATAATTAGAGAACTGACCACAGTGTGTTCTCCTGATTAGTGTGGTCAGTTTTTAATAGGAAAGCAGAGGAACTGGCAGGAACACCAGGAATTCCACACAAAGGAAGCAATACAAAGAGAACATGATACTTTTTCATACAAGTATATGGTACAGCAGGCACATATCAGGAATATGAAATGCTGGGTTTACATACTCTTTAAGTACATGGATTAAAATAAAATTACAGCAAAAAAATGTTACCCACTTCCAATAATTCCTGACTTATTTGAGAGACTGAGAAAAGCTAACCTTTCACTATGCTTGATGTTTAGGATGCATATACTTCTGTTCATAACTGATCATGAGATGAGTGGAAGAACTGCATTAAGGAAGAAAATTGGGCGTTATGAATCCTTAGTAATGCCTTTTGGACTTTGCAATGCACCCGCTACTTTACAGCAGTTCATAAATAATGTTTTCAGGGACTTGTTAGACCAATTTCTACAGAAGCACTTGGGCAATGTTTGCATGATTCTACAGTGGCTATGGCAGCATTAGTTGTACAGTATATTATATCTGGAGAAATGTGATTTTAAACAGACTTTTATACAGTTTTTGGGTTATGTCATTTCATCTGAATGACTTGACATGGATACCAGTAATATTCAGGCTATCTTAGATTGGCATAATCACAAAGGGACAAAAGATGTGCAAAGTTTTCTGGAACTTTTATCAGAGATCCATAAAAATTCTTCCCAAATTGTGGTCCCTATTCATCAGCTAACTAAACCCCGGAGGCTGGGACGAAACACATCAGGGGGTGTGGCTGAAGCAGAACTGGCTGAGGTCATACACAGTGAATACATTGGATCGGTTTGAGTGGTGTCTTATCTTCGGTATGCTTACACTTCTGGATTGGTGCACCTAGACGCCTGCTCCCGTGTTCTGAGCACTGGTGGTGAGATTCTGAAGGCTCCAGCTTGGAGCGGCACTACAAGCCCTTTGTGACCACAGTAACTAAAAAGCGAATGCATTTTCAATGCTCCACTGAGGCAGAGAATAGGTAAGCTTAAGCATCTACAGGGTAGTTAGAATAGGAGTTAGATGGGGGAGAGAGAGGATTTAAAAGTAGATAGTTATAGCTTGGAATTCCACTTTAAGAAATGTACAAGTTTTTTCTTTTCATAACTATTGACAAAAGGGAGAGAAAACGCTTCTGTGAAACAGGTAACATCCCAGCTGGGAGTCGGGGACACTATAGGTCACCACAGTACACAGTGGTAAACATCCATTTTGCTGATCTGCTTTACATGAACACAGGAGGATGCAGTCCACGTATCACTGTATGCCTCACTAGTCCTGAGATTTCCTGCGGAGACCTAGAGTCCGGCAGCTCACATTTATTCCCTGAAGTGAAGATGCAAGAGAATGTTTCAATAGAAGGATTAGCCAGGAAATATAACAAAAAATGCATGCTTTAAATGTTTCCATTGGATGCATAAATATCTTCCTATGGATGCTGTTTTTTTTTTTAAGTTTCTTCAGGATTTACAAAGTCATACTGCACTGCTGTTTTAAACTGCAGTTGAAAACAGAACACAGTGCACAATACTCATGTATCAATTTTTGATGAATCACAGCCTCAAGCTTCTTTAAAAAAACATTAATGGATTTAATGAAAAAAATAAATCCTTTTGAGTCAAGTTTGGAGATGAGAGTGTTGAATAAGCAGAGTTAAAGTAATAAGTATCAATGGGTTATGCTCCTGCCTCATGAATACTTAAGCAGGTGATTTCATTTTAATCGATTTTTTTTTCTAAATTCTGTTGTTGCTTTCCTACTTTATTATTCAATGCCATGGACCATGTGACATGCATATTGAACAGGTCAAGACTGTGGTTAATATTAATGACTAATTAAATCTTTGGTTCATAAGTTTAGATTTTTATAAAATCCTACCAGGAGCCAAAATACATATAGCAAGTGAAGCCCTGGAAAGAGCAGCTTTACATTACAATACATTACAAAAAGCAAAAACAAAGTTGTAAGGACAATAATAATAATTAAACAATACTATAGGGATATGGTTGCAATGGGTCAGATCACATTGCAAACATTTACATTACTGCATCCTTTTTTGTAATTCTATCTTCATTTTACATTATTATTAAAATACTAATATAATACTAATAATTCTAAGCTCTGCTTCATATTTCCCCCACTAGTTACACCCATGGGCTTATGCCAACATATTGTGTTTGGCCCTCATTTACAAATGCTTTGATCTGTGAATAACAATACACATTCAGATTTGACATGCAGTGACTTTGTAGTGTATTTCTTCTTCACCACCTGTTTCACTCCCTAAATGCAGGACTACCATGCCACATTTGCATATGTTGTGTGCAGTTGGGGCAGTTGAAGCATGGCCCCATTCACTTGAAAGGGCCATTTTTGTTGGGCGTTTGTAACCATTGAGTGCAGCAGGGGGTATGATTCTGCCGAGGCCATGGCATGTGTACACTCTCGGCTGCTGCCTTTCCAGCTAAAGGGGAAGGGACTAAAGGGCAGTAAAAATGTGGCTCAACTGTGGGGTTTTACAGTCCCGACAACCTCATGTAAACAAGCCCTTTGTGTATTTGTGTACTATTTAAGAAAAGAAAAACTGTAGGTACTGTACTTGTAGTTGAATAAACCATCGAATAATGGTACTTTGATAGCAAATCAATTTCAAATATACAGACAGTTCACAATCATACTGTTAATTAGGTAGCATTATGTATTTTATTGAAGATTAAATTGGACATGTCTGGATGTATCAAATAGCAGAGGCAAACTGAGCACTTAAAAAGAGCAAAGTTTTAACCACTTGCTGACTGTACATTTACTCCTGGCAGCCGGCATGGTCAGGCTGCATCATGTACATATACGCCATCCAGCCTGTTCTGGGTTAGGGAGGTACATGGCAGTCCTATTAACTGATGCTGTGATTGGTACCTGGGCCAGTCACAGCACCCTGTAGAATGTGATTAGCTGTAGCAAATCACAGATCACTATTAGTCATAGCTGATATGAATGTAACCCATTCTTGACAGAGCAAAACATTTCTGTAACAATGATCATAACTAGAGTTGAGCGAACCCGGACTGTAAAGTTCGGGTCCGTACCGAACTTTGGGGTGTTCATATCACTGTTCTGCAAACATCTGCAAACTGGGTTTGAAACTATAGCAGAGCGAAACCATATACCTGTTCTTCTCTATGCTGTAGTTTCACACACACATTCCAGATGTGTGCAGAACAGATGTTCAGTTATTAGCGGCTATATTAAAAGTGACACACAGACTATACAGATGTGTGCAGAACAGATGTTCCCTTATTAGCAGCTATATTTAAAGTGACACACAGACTATGCAGATGTGTGCAGAACAGATGTTCACTTATTAGCGGCTATATTTAAAGTGACACACAGACTATACAGATGTGTGCAGAACAGATGTTCACTTATTAGCGGCTATATTAAAAGTGACACACAGACTATACAGATGTGTGCAGAACAGATGTTCACTTATTAGCGGCTATATTTAACCACTTGCCGACCGTCAATCTGCAATTGATGGCGGCAAAGTGGCTCTGTAACGCGGATCGCCGTCATCTGATGGCGGCCGCCTGATTGAGTCTAGTGAGCTCGCGTGCGCCGCCGGAGGCGTGCCCGCGCGCTCACTGTGTCCGGGGAGGGCCAGGGAGCGGGTGCGGCGGCTTTGATTGCCGCCGGCTACCCGCGATGGCCCCCCCCGGAGCGAAGGAACGGAGGTCCGTGTAAGTAAACACGGACCTCCGCTCTGTGAAGGGGGAAGGGCTGTGATCACAGCCTTCCTGTACGTGGAGGCTGTGACCACTTCCCTTCCCCAGCTAGGGCAGTCCCCCCACAGTTAGAACACGCCCAGGGAACATACTTAACTCTTGGAGCGCCCCCTGCAGGTTAACCCCTTCACTGCCAATGGCATTTACACAGTAATCAGTGCATTTTTATAGCACTGATCGCTGTATAAATGCCAATGGCCCCAAAAAAGTGTCAAAATGGTCTGACATGTCCGCTGAAATATCGCAGTACCGCTAAAAATCGCAGATCGCCGCCATTAATAGTAAAAAATAAAAAATAAATAAAAACCCCAAAAATGAATTCTCATTATTATTATACAAGATTTATATAGCGCCGACAGTTTGCGCAGCGCTTTACAATATTAGGGCAGACAGTACAAATTACAATACAATTCAATACAGGAGGAATCAGAGGACCCTGCTCGTTAGAGCTTACAATCTAGGAGGGAGGGTTAAATGATACAAAAGGGCAGTAAACTGCGGGGGATGAGCTGATTGAGAAAAAAGGAGTGTAGTTATTAGGTGGTGGCAGGATAGGCTTCCCTGAAGAGAAAAGTTTTCAGGGATCGCTTGAAGGTGGATAGATTTGGGGCCATTCTGACCGATTGGGGTAGGGAGTTCCAGAGGATGGGAGAGGCTCGGGAGAAGTCTTGGAGGCGAGTATGAGAGGAGGTGATGAGGGAGCTGGAGAGCAGGAGATCTTGGAAGGAGCGAAGAGGACGGTTAGGTTGGTATTTTGAGACAAGGTTGGTGATGTAGCTGGGAGCAGAGTTGTGGATGGCTTTGTAGCTGATTGTTAGTCATCATCCGTAAACGCGACCACTTTTGCGCAAACCAATCAATAAACGCCGATTGCGATTTTTTTTATCGCAAATATGAGGAAGAATATAAATCGGCCAAAAACGGTGAAAAAAAATGTTTTTTTATATTTTTTTTTTGGATTTGTATTTTAGCAAAAAGTAAGAAATTTGTTTTTTTTTGCAAAATTGTCGCTCTTCTTTTGTTTATAGCGGCGATCAGAAATGACGCAGAGGGGATCAAATACCACCAAAAGAAAGCTCTATTTGTGGGAAAAAAGGACGCAAATTTCGTTTGGGTACAACGCCGCACGACCGCGCAATTGTCAGTTAAAGTGACGCAGCGCCGAATCGCAAAAAGGGCTCCGGTCCTAAAGCTGGAAATCCTTCCGGTCCTTAAGTGGTTAAAGTGACACACAGACTATACAGATGTGTGCAGGACAGATGTTCACTTATTCCCGGTTATATTTAAAGTGACACACAGACTTTAAAGATGTTTGCAGAACAGATGTTCACTTATTCCCGGTTTCATTTAAAGTGACACACACAGTTTCCAGATGTTTGCAGAACAGTGATATGGGTTCTCCCGGCTTATTTATACTTTTTTGACACAGTTTGAAGATGATTTTAGAACAGTTATATGGCCTCTACTAGAGTTGAGCGAACACCTGGAAGTTCGGGTTCTGCTGGTCCGTCCAAACTTCGGGACAAAGTCCGGGTCCGGGTCCGGACGGAACCCGAACGATCGCACGGACAACGAACCCCATTGAAATCAATGGGGACCCGAACTTTTAGGCACAAAAATGGCTTTAGGAAAGTCCTGGAAAGCCCCAGAGGGCTGCAAAAGGAAGTAAAATGGGGGTAAGGGTAGGGCAAGTGCCCTACAAAAAAATGGGGACAGGGAAATAACTTTAAATATTTTTAAAAAAATAAAAACTTAAAAAATGCAAAAATGGAGGTGAATGTGGATCATCTTCAAACTGTGTCTGAAAAGTATTAATTAACGGTAGAAGCCATATAACTGTGCTAAAATCATCTTCAAACTAGGGCAAGTGCCCTACAAAAAATGGGGAGAGGGAAAATAAATTAAA
>BLSH010423332.1:529300-540822 GCA_018402905.1 Glandirana rugosa | reverse complement strand
AGAACTAGGAGATGATTATAGAATAATAATCTGTCCCTTACAGGAGCAGCAGGAACCTCTCCCTATAGCACTAGGAGACGATTTTAGAACAATAATCTGTCCCTTACAGCAACAGCAGGAACCTGACCCTATAGCGGTAGGCGATAATTTTAGAACAATAACCTGTCCCTTACAGCAACAGCAGGAGCCTCTCCCTATAGCACTAGGAGATGATTTTAGAACAATAATCTGTCCCTTACAGCAACAGCAGGAACCTGACCCTATAGAACTAGGAGATGATTTTAGAACAATATGTCCCTCAAAGCAGTAGACTCTGCCTATTCCAGTATCAGATTGTTCTGTAATGCAGGATGAGATGTTATTAGATCTGCAAACTGTCCCTAAAAGCAGGAGTAGTAAACTCTACCTAGTCCAGAATCAGATCGTTCTGTAATGCAGGATGAGATCTGCAATCTGTCCCTCAAAGCAGTAGTAGTAGTAATCTCTACCTAATCCAGAATCAGATCCTTCTGTAATGCAGGATGAGATCTGCAATCTGTCCCTCAAAGCAGTAGTAGTAGTAAAGTAATCTCTACCTAGTCCAGAATCAGATCGTTCTGTAATGCAGGATGAGATGTTATTATATCTACAATCTGTCCCTCACAGCGCCGGCAGCATCCTCTCCCTACACTAGAGAGAGCATGTGACATGCAGCACTATGTGACTCTAGCTTATACAGAGGCTGGGTCACATGATGCACTGGCCAATCACAGCCATGCCATTAGTAGGCATGGCTGTGATGGCTTCTAAGGGCAAACCAGTGAAACGCTTGTTAATTGGCTGCCCTGCAGCTATTCAACAGGCGGGATAAAATACCCGAACCCAAACTTTTTTCAAATGTCCGGGTTCGGGTCCGGGTCACGGACACCCCAAAGTTCGGTACGGACCCGAACTTTACAGTTCGTGTTCGCTCAACTCTATTTACAGTATCTCACAAAAGTGAGTACGCCTCTCACATTTTTGTAAATATTTTATTATATCTTTTCACGTGACAACCCTGAAGAAATGGCACTTTGCTAAAATGTAAAGTAGTGGGTGTACAGCTGGTATAGCAGTGTAAATTTGCTGTCCCCTCAAAAGAACTCTAGACACAGCCATTAATGTCTAAACTGCTGCCAACAAAAGTGAGTACACCCTCTAACCACTTGCCGACCGTCAACCGTCTGCGGCTGCCAGATCGTGCACTGTGAGCGCGCGCCGCCGGAGGCGCGCTAGTGCGCTCACTGTGTCCGGGGAGGGCCAGGGAGTGGGTGTGGAGGACTCGATCTCCGCCGGCTACCCGCGATGCCCCCCCAGAGTGAAAGAACGGAGGTCCGTGTAAGTAAACACGGATCTACGTTCTGTGAGGGGGGAAGGGCTGTGATCACAGCCTTCCTCTACATGGAAGCTGTGATCGCTCCCCTTCCCCTGCTAGGGCAGCCCTCACACAGTTAGAACATGCCCAGGGAACACTGTTAACCCTTAGAGCGCCCCCTGCAGGTTAACCCCTTCACTGCCAATGGCATTTACACAGTAATCAGTGCATTTTTATAGCACTGATCACTGTATAAATGCCAATGGTCCCAAAAAAGTGTCAAAATGTTCCGACATGTCCACCCCAATATCGCAGTACCGCTAAAAATTGCAGATCGCCGCCATTACTAGTAAAAAATAAAAAAAATTAAAAACCCCAGAAATTAATTCTCATCGTCCGTAAACACGGCCACTTTTGCGCAAACCAATCAATAAACACCGATTGCGATGTTTTTTTATCACAAATATGAGGAAGAATATAAATCAGCCAAAACCGATGAAAAAAATGTTTTTTTATAATTTTTTTTTGGATTTGTATTTTAGCAAAAAGTAAGAAATTTGGGGTTTTTTTGCTAAATTTTCGCTCTTTTGTTTATAGCGGCGATCAGAAATGACGCAGCGGTGATCAAATACCACCAAAAGAAAGCTCTATTTGTGGGAAAAAAAGGACGCAAATTTCATTTGGGTACAACGTCGCACGACCACGCAATTGTCAGTTAAAGCGACGCAGTGCCAAATCACAAAAAGTGCTCTGGTCCTAAAGTGTGAAATCCTTTCGGGGCTGAAGTGGTTAAGTGAAAAAAGTGGAAAGTGATAAACCTATTTGGTTCGGATGGTGTCAAATGTGTGTGGCGACAACCAGGTGAGGAACACAAAGACAAGTGTGTCTTGCCTGCAGTCAAGCATGTTGGTGGGAGTGTCATGGTCTGGGGCTGCATGAGTGCTGCTGGCACTAGGGAGCTACAGTTCATTGAGGGAACCATGAATGGCAACATGTACTGTGACATACTAAAGCAGAGTATAATCCCCTCCCTTCAGAGACTGGGCTGCAGGGCAGTATTTCAACATGATAACAACCCCAAACACACCTCCAAGATTACCACTGCCTTGCTAAAGTAGCTGAGGGTAAAGGTGATGGACTGGCCAAACATGTCTCAAGACCTAAACCCTATTGAGCATCTGTGGGACATCCTAAATGGTAAGTGGAGGAGCGCAAGGTCTCTAACATTCACCAGCTCCGTGATGTGGTCATGGAGGAGTGGAAGAGGACTCCAGTGGCAACCTGTGATGCTCTGGTGAACTCCATGCCTAAGAGGGTTAAGGCAGTGCTGGAAAATAATGATGGCCACACAAAATATTGACACTTTGGGCACAATTTGGACATTTTCACTTAAGGGTTTACTCACTTTTGTTGCAGCGGTTTAGACATTAATGGCTGTGTGTTATTTTGAGGGGACATCAAATTTACACTGTTATACAAGCTGTACACTCACTACTTTACATTGTAGCAAAGTGTAATTTCTTCAGTGTTGTCACATGAAAAGATATAAAAAATATTTACAAAAATGTGAGGGGTGTACTCACTTTTGTGAGATACTGTATATAGTGTATATGTAATATATATATATAGTTTCTGATTAAAGATTTATTTTGAATGCAAATTTTTTTTTCCGATTGAATGGGGAAGTGCTGGAGCCCCTTTTGATTTTTTTCTCTCTGTGACCCTACTAGACAGGTCAGGCTTGGATAAAGGATGGGTAGAAGGGGCAACAGCACAGGGCACAATCTTCTAAGGTGAAGTGCTAAAATATATTTGTAGAACAAGCTGGGTAAAGCCAGCCATAGATGGTTCGAATCTCAGACGGTTCTGCAGGGACCAGCCAAAATTCGAACCATCTATGGTCAGGTTGATTGTACCCAAGTCAATCAATCGATCGACTTGGGTACAACCAGCATTTCAGATGTTTACATGCTATCATTGCCAGCGGTTTTAGCAACTAGCAATAATCACTGTGTTCTCCCGGCAGGGATAGCTCCCCGCAGCCCCACCAGGAGAACACAATAGCTCCACTGGAGGGATTCCTCCATCAACACTGTGTTGATGGAGGGATGAAGTGATTGCTGGAAAGAAAACCACATCATCTATTTCTAGTGTCAGAAATAACAGATTTGTGAAACTTCCTGTCCCTTTCACAGTCAGACTTCAGTCAGTGTTTGGTTAATACTGAATAGTTAGCAGTATTTAGCACGTCTGATAAGACCACAGACCAGGACAGCTATACTACTTCTCAGGCTCATTAGAATCATTTACTGGACTTTCACTGAAAGCTACATGTTTTGCTTGCAAAAGAGATGAGGGTCTGCTATAATGAAATGCCCAAGCCAGTTATAAATGCCTGAAAATCTCTGTGCGGTGCACCATAGTATAAATCATTTTGGAATATATATAATATATTGCATCAGCTCTTAAGCTGACTAGACACACAAAATTTAGCCCCAAAGCTCCCCTCTCTCCCTCAAAACCATACAGGGTTAGAAGGCTGCATGTTTGCCAGTAAGGAAGTGAGAGGAACTCCCCATCAGCAGTACAGTCAAAAATTAAAATGCTATTTTTTTAGTAGAGTAGAAGAAGACTGTAACACCTGCAAGATTTTAATTTCTAAGCCCCTGTTTTGGATTTTTCACTTCCTGTCTGGTGAAATCATTATCTGATAGACACTGAGAGAATTTCTTTAAAAAGGGGCCCAGACAGTAGTAAAAATCTTACAAAGGTCCTAATCCTTCTCTAATTTGTCCAAAAATGTAAAAAAAGGTTTTTGGCTTGGCATACATTTCAGTCCCAAGAAATACTCTAAACTTACCTGTGTCTTAAAATTAAAATGTATTCATTGTAAAATTCAGCGAGTGATCTCATAGAAAAGTATTGAAAGAGCCCAAAATCTTTGACTTTTCAAGTAATAAGGGCAATTATGCATTAAATGTGGTGCCACATCTTGTTGCATTGAGTATGTGGGATGATATTTACGCAAAGTCGAAATAAATAATGATAAAAAATGTTTGTGGTCCCATCAGGAACCACTCTGAATAAGACACTTTTAGTGCATTATAGGAAGACAATAAATTTTACTCAAAATAAAAAAAGAAACTCAAAGCCATATGGACTGTATGTAAGCATTTGGTCTGCGGGTTTAAAGTCTTTTGATCAAAGGATTATGGTGTCTCTGAATTCTTTATGAATATGTTAGCCCAAGCCAAGACCATGAACAATCATGTATGTTCATGGTCTAAAGGTGCATTTATTATTGTCCAACAGTATCTGTTACCAATTACAAAAATTATATATAATATTAGAACAATTAGGTAATATTCAGACTGTTAAAATAGCATACAATCCAAGCTATACTATTTAAAAGAGAATGCTTATTTGAAAAAATACACTGACAATTTGCATTTCATTTTTTTTCTTATGAAATAGTTACTTGTCAAAATTATTTTTCAGCACTGTAAAGATATGTTATCAGAGCAGACCAAAGTACCAACCATATTTTAGTAGTATGATTCTAACATTCAGTTCAATTACTTCTCATTTCTCACATGGCTTGGCTGCACGATTTCTCCGGATTTAAGCCCAAGTAGAAATGTTTAATGCACATCTAAACATTTTGTTTGTTTCCATGGCAACTCAATCCGATCTTATCCGCATGCCAGCTGCCCCATGTAAAACACTATCTACTTTTCTGCGGGCACTACAGACAGATGTGGGCGATTCTACTACAATGTGTATCAAATAATATGTTTTCTTGTGCAAACCCTTTCAGAACGTCTGTTTTTAAGCTGAGCATCTGCACTAACACTATCATTTATTAAAGTCTAGCCAGGGTTCCAAAACTGGAGTAGAGTGTTATTTAATTTACAATAACTAGTAGTTTACATGTGCTGTGTTTGTTATGATGTAATTTGTCCGGCCTTATTACATTGTCTTCATGAATCTTTCTTGGAAAACAGTTACACAATATTACATAAATGTCTTTTTCAAATACAGACAACACAGACAGGAGTAGCCGAGTGAAAAACAACATATTTACTTTACAATTACATATACAATGTCGTATATTTGCTATTAATAATTATTGGTTTGTGTTATCAAAACAGTGTGTTCTTTTATAAGCTCATTAAAATGTGGACTGACCAACACAATAGTCACAATGGGGATTTACTAAAACTAGAGCACTCTGGTGCAGCTGTACATGGCAACCAATCAGCTTCTAACTTCAGCTTGTTCAATTGGGTTTGACAATGAAACCTAGAAGCTTCTATGCAGAGTTGCATCAGATTTTCCATGCTCCAGTTTTAGTACATCTCTCCTACTGCAAAATGCAGTAGTTCGTAACAAACATCCAAATCACAGTTTTTGCTTTCATCAAATTAGCACAGTAAGAACAATAAATGGTAAGTTAGAAGATACCAGTCTTTGTACACTTTTCCAAGCTTGCTAAATAATAGAAACCGACAAAGTTTTGCTCACTACCCTATGAGATGTATAACGGGGAAAACCAGGAATATAAGTATACATGTGTGAATAATGCAAGATAAGCAAAATAGGTGTTAAATGGACATAGGCAGACAGAAAAAAGCATACAACAACTAATGTGAACTTGAAGGACATAGACAGCGCTATGTCAAAATGTGCAAACATTTTTTTTTATATTTACAGTTCATGGAATATTAATAAAGTTCAATAGGTTTTGATAATTCATATACTGTATATACATCAGAAAAGTGCAAAAGTGCTAATAGCTCAGTAATTCTATTCAAAAAGTGAAACTCATATATTTTAGATAGATACGCACAGAGCAATATATTTCAAGCATTTCTTTCTTTTAATTTTGATGATTATGGTTTACAGCTAGTGAAAACCCAAAATCAGTATCTCAGAAATTTAGAAAATTACATAAGACCAAGAAAAAAAAAAGCTTTTTAATACAGAAATGTTGGCTTACTGGAAAGTACAGTATGTCCAGGTACAGTATAGTATGCACTCAATACTTGGTCGGAGCTCCTTTTGCATGAATCACTGCATCAATGCGGTGTGACATTAGGCGGTAAGCCTGTGGCACTGCTGAGGTTGTTATGGAAGCCCAGGTTGCTTTGATAGTGGCCTTCAGCTCGCCAGCATTGTTTGGTTTGGTGTCTCTCATCTTCCTCCTGACAATACCCCACGGATTCTCTATAGGGTTTAGGTCAGGCGGGTTTGCTGGCCAATCAAGCACAATGATACCATGATTACTAAACCAGGTATTGGTACTTTTGGCGGTGTGGGCAGGTGCCAAGTCCTGCTGGAAAATTAAATCAGCATACCCATAAAGCTAGTCAGCAGAGGGAAGCATGTAGTGCTCTAGAATTTCCTTGTATAGGGCTGCGCTGACTTTGAACATGATAAAACACAGTGGACCGGTGGCAGCAGATAACATGGCTCCCCAAATCATCACTGACTGTGGAAACTTCACACTGGACCTTATGCAACTTGGATTATGTGCCTCTCCACTCTTCCTCCAGACTCTAGGACAGGGGTCTCAAACTGGTGGCCCTCCAGCTGTTGCAGAACTACAATTCCCATTACACAAGGCTGACAGTTACAAGCATGACTCCGATAGGCAGAGGCATGATGGGACTTGTAGTTCTGCAACAGCTGGAGGGCCACCAGTTTGAGATCCCTGTTCTAGGACCTTGATCAAATGAAATCAAATGAAATGATAAATTTTCCACAGTCTGTGATGATTAGGGGAGCCATGTCATCTGCTGGTGTTGGTGTTAGTGTTTTATCAAGTCCAAAGTCAGCGCAGCCCTCTACCAGGAAATTATAGAGCACTTCATGCTTCTCTCTGCTGAACAGCTTTATGGAGATGCTGATTTAATTTTCCAGCATGACTTGACACCTGCCCACACTGTCAAAGGACCAATACCTGGTTTAACCTGCTTGACAGTATTCCCGAGTGTGGCTCGGGGTATGTTTTCACTGCAAATAGCGGTAACCCCGAGCCACACTCGGGATTGTATCGCTGGATCCAAGGCTGGGTTACTTACCTTGTCCCCTGGATCCAGTGATGTACCCCCCCCCCTCCGCTGTGTCTGCGGCTGTGTACTCTGTCCAATGCCTGTATGTGCTGGGCTCCATTCCCTGCGAGCGTCATGTCGCACTGGGCAGAGCCGGGCGGGAAATTCAAAAAGTGAAACACACAGCACACATACAGAGCACTGTAATCTGTAAGATTACATTACTGTATCAAATAATTTCACATCCCCTTTGTCCCTAGTGCTTTGCCCGGTGCCCTGCATGCACTTTTATATTATATATGTCATTTTTTCTGCCTGGAAACTTGAGAATGTCCATGGCAACCAAAAAGTGTCCCTTTACGTCAAAAGTGGTTTTTGATCAGCTAGAAAACACTGATAGTAAATAAGAATCATTTGCAGAATTGAGTAATACTGATTTTTGGGGAAATTTATCATTAGACACTGAAAGTGACGACAGCGACAATTCTGCAAATGAGCAAATTTCTGTGTTTTTGATTTAATTACATTATTGAATAAATTTTATTACTATTATATTATTATTTTTGATAATTATTTATAGTTATTTATTATATTATAATTTATGATTTCTTGTTTCAAACTTTATCATACCCGGGATGTCTATTAGACTCTTGTTTGGACAAATTTAAGTGAGTTATTCCTAAAAATTACAGGCCTACAATATAAAACGCCAAATTTCCATGCAAAATAATGGTACCGCTTTCAGCACCAA
This sequence comes from Glandirana rugosa, assembly GCA_018402905.1. Lineage (NCBI taxonomy): Eukaryota > Metazoa > Chordata > Amphibia > Anura > Ranidae > Glandirana > Glandirana rugosa. Next base: position 532,685 of record BLSH010423332.1, on the reverse strand, counting down.
AAATCTGAAATAATCATACCGCCAGGGAGGTTAATGATCTTGGTATTATTGTGCTTGATTGGCCAGCAAACCCGCCTGACCAAACCCCATAGAGAATCTGTGGCGTATTGTCAAGTGGAAGATGAGTGACACCAGACCCAACAATGCAGATGAGCTTAAGGCCACTATCAAAGCAACCTGGGCTTCTGTAACACCTCAGCAGTGCCACAGGCTGATCACCTCCATGCCACGCAGCATTGATGCAGTAATTCATGCAAAAGGAGCCCCGACCAAGTATTGAGTGCATACTATGCTGTACATGGACACACTTTTCTGTAAGCCAACATTTCTGTATGAAAAATCCTTTTTTTATTGGTCTTATGTAATATTATCATTTTCTGAGATAGTGAATTATGGGTTCTCACTAGCTGCAAGCCATAATCATCAAAATTAAAAGTAAGAAATTCTTAAAATATATCACTCTGTGTGTAGCGCATCTAAATAAAATATACGAGTTTCACTTTTTGAATAGCATTAATAAAATAACTTTTTTATGATATCCTTATTTTATGAGATGCACCAGTGTATGTTATGGAGAAACAGTAGCATCTATGGAACTGGGTTCTCTGTGATACACTCCAGGTCTCCTACCAGGTGCCATAAACATAGATCTGAACCGTCCCTTATTTGGAGGGACTGTCCTTCTTTGGAATCAGATCATTCTGTCCCCCTTTCATTCTTAGTTTTCTCTCTTTTTTAGGATCTGATGTATGTACATTAAATTAAAAAAAATGATGATAACAGGAGTATTTAAATGCAGTACTTTTATTGTGTCTAAATGATTGCATTTCTTATTTTTAAAAACCAGTATGAAGAAAAGTAGCAGAGAAATAAGAGAATATTATGTCCCCGTCAATGCAACCTAAGCTTGGAAGGCATATGTCCTTTGTCTATATACTTTTTGCTCTAAGGTGATTGATTTGCTAATGAAGTAAAGACTGTTCAAATAGCAAAGTAAATGTTTACTTAGCAAAGTGAGTGTTCACTGAGCTTAGGAAACAAGATGAAACTGTTATCGCTTCAATCAACTAATCATATGCTAACAAAATCCTGTTTTTATAATTTATCTAATTTGCCTATTTTGGTTTTACCTTTATTTGTTCTTTTGCTGATAAATGCAAAGGCAGAACACATGCTATCTTTTTGCCTCTTTATGCCCAGGCAGGCCTATGTTGTTCTCTATATAAATATTCTGCTGGCTATTATTAGAACCCTAGTGTTGAATGTTTTACAGTGCTGACTAATGACTACTTATCTACAGCCCTTAAGCTTTATCCATACTTAGCTTAGGCCCACATATCAATGTTGCCATTTGAACACTCCAGGGTACACTGGATCTTTTAGGATCCAAAAAATGGCACTGGTGGGACAGCTGTCAGGCTAAATTGTTCCATAAGGAGGGATATAAGGCTCCACTATAGTAGTTATTGGCTGTTATAAAGTTATTGTGTAGTGAATATGTGTTGGCAGGAGTTCACTGTAATGAAAGCCTGGATTGCAAAATATATCCTAAACTGGATTCATGTAGAAACTCCATATATCACTGGACTTTTTCAAATTTTACCTAAAACAAGGATAGGGGTTTAAATTGGCAAATGCAGTTAGTTCTGCTTTATTGAATCAACAAAATACCTTACAGTCACTGTCAGGGGTGGACTAATACACTGAGACCCAGTAGAGAAAGTAAATCTGTGGGCCCACTTCCCCAACCCATCAAATTTTACAACACGACACAACTACAGTCTTCATCCAACAAGAACCTATAATTGGCCAAACAGTCCTCAAGATGTTAACGTTGGTTTTATAGACATTAGCAATGATTACACAGTTTGTGTGACTATCCAATGCCTCTAAGGGGTGTGGGTGATGGGATTTGGATGAGTAAAAGTTTTTTTAAATGTTTACATTCTAGAAAACCTATGAAAAATGTTATGGAATTCAACAACCAAAAAAATGGTTTTACTGTAAATATGGTTGTTGTGCCTCTGACATGCATCTAATACAATCGGACATCAATTTATGCTCGATCAAAATAATATACATTTACAGGACTGTGACTGTTTTTGTATTTAGACATGAATGGCTGTGTGCACCTCAACTTGGGTATACAGCGTTTCTCATGCAAACACTCATCAAAATGTATGGGCATATTATAACAACAGGAAAATTCAATTTTTGAAAATGCCCATATGCTATATGAATGTTTATGCAAGTACCAGTATACACCTGAGTACATCCACACACAAGCATTTATGTCTATGGTTGGCTGTACACAGCACCTGGGCTCCCCAGGCTGGGAAAATACATCAAAGTTTAGTCCATGTTCAAGAATCCTTACAGATGTTTTTTGTAGAACAGAAAACTAATGTGCAAATGTATCAAGGATGCCATCATGAATATCTCTCTCTCTGTTCAGTAAAATGAAGGATTCCACAAAATTCTTATGTACCGGTACAAAACGCAACGTGTTCTGCATTTCTAGGACCAGTTAGTTCCAGAGATATGCTCGAAATGTAATTAGGATAAAGGCACATTGGCCAATATATTTTGGTTCTGTCCTCACATACAATGTTATTGGGACTCTGTTCGACAAAATTTAGAACAAGTCTTAGACATACGACTACCTTTAGATCCAATTCACTATCTTTTGGGCCTGGCCTTTTAGGGCAACTCTAAAAAATCTAACAAACGTATAGCATACATATTAACTTTAACTAGGAGGATTGTTCCTCCACATTGGAGATCTATTGAGACTTTTTTACAATCCCAGCTTCTTTCCACCACTGCAGATATTAGAGTGTTAGAACATCTGGCTGTTGTAAATGGAGATAATCTGCAATCGTTTTATGCTATTTGGTCCCCATAGGGCTATTCTTCTTTTGGCTCCCTAGACCCTACGGCAACTTCTCCTAACCACTTATCCTGATCAGCAATAGCAGCCAGCCCATATCTCCCACTGGAGGGAGCCTTGTTACCCTCATTCTGTTTTCTCTATTATGTGCTTACATTCATACATATACAGCCAAGGGTTCTGGCCCCTATTACATTGTCTTTAAATTTTGATAATACACACTGTTGTTGTTATATTATTTTTCTTGTACATGATGTGCTAGTATGCATAGTACTTTTTGACAAGAGTACTCAGGTTTAGCATACTATTTTTTTTGAAAATGGCACTGTGATTTCATGTACGTCATTATATTGTTCTTTTTTATTTGCTGTATAATTGTTAAAATTTTATAAAAATGACAATACAAATTAAAGGATTCCAAAACATCCTGTTCAATCATGAACCTTAATTTGTTTTTTAATTTTTTTTGAAAAAAAAAAAAAAAAAAAAAAAAAA
>BLSH010423332.1:491835-514353 GCA_018402905.1 Glandirana rugosa | reverse complement strand
CTTTAATTTAACATAAATGATCCCCTACCCCGCACTTCCTAAAAGTGTACCCCCCAAAAAAAAATTAATTACAAAATTATTAATAATAAATTATCTATGTGCATCTATCCTCTCACATATATTATGGCTGCTGTGTTAAACCCCCCTTATAAATATTGCACATTGAATATAAATAATAAATGTAAATGCAGCACTGTGCATTCATATAGCATTCAACAATACAAATAAAGTGTCAGTAAAGTGCAAATAACAAATAGACCAAGTGTCCAGTGCACAAATGACACACATGACTATCCAATCAATTGTCAGTGTCATCAAAAAATTCACAAATCCTTAGAACTCCAATTCACAGTGGTAATAAATGTAAAAACAGAGGGTATTGTTTACTAAAATGGGAGAGTACAAAATCTGGTACAGCTCTGCATAGAAACTAGGGATGGGTGAATGGTTCAGCCCGAGCATAAGTTGGGACCGAACTTTCACTGTTCGGTCGTTCGGAGAACATCCGAACAAACGGGATGTTCGACCATTTGTTTGGATCCCTGAACTGCCCAAAATGCAATATCGCACTGAACAATGCACTGCAAGCCTTGATTGGCTGAAGCAGTGAAAGCTTCAGGCAATCAGGGCACCGAGCACTGTCAGAGTCATGATTGGACACTGTCATCATGACTTTAGCCAATCATGGCTCATTTCCGCCCCACAGTATAAAAGTATTCTTTCAATGGCAGCCATTTGTGTGATTTTGTCTGGAGAGAGATAGAACAGGGCTCTGTTCAGTGCTATTAGTTAGTTAGTGTGCTATACTGTGCTATTGTGCTTCAATTGTCAGTGTAGAGTATTAGTTTAGTGTCAGTTTAGGGATAGTGTGGGTGTAGTGAGGAGGACCATCATTCAGCTTTGCATAGTGTGCAGCTAGAGTAGTTTCAGTGTAGTGTAGTGAGACCATGTCACTAATCTTTACATTAGTGTATAGCTAGAGTAGGGACAGTTCAGATAGCATCAATGTAGTGACGGTTAAACACTGATTGTGTTACTGCAAGTTTAATGCCATTTACTTCTGTGTGCGCTACTGCCAGTTTAAGGTCATTTACTTTGGTGTGTGTTACTGTCAGTTTAATGCCATATAGTTCTGTCTCTTTAATGTCATTTAGTTTTGTGCATTACTACCAATTTAACACCATTTAGTTCTGTGTGTGTTACTGCCAGTTTAACGCCATATAGTTTTGTGCATTACTTCCAGTTTAACGCCACTTACTTCTGTGTGCGTTACTGCCAGTTTAACGCCATATAGTTCTGTGTGTGTTACTACCAGTTTAACACCATTTACTTCTGTGTGCATTACTGCCAGTTTAACGCCATATAGTTCTGTGCGTCACTGTACGTTTGACGCATTATATTGCAGTATATTATAGTGCATCCCTGGAGTGTGTCTGTGTAGTGTGAGTACTCAAATTAAAGTGCACCAAACACCACTTTACATTGATTAACGTGCATCTATGTACAGCTTTCTACTTTTTCTTTACATTTGCTATAAGCACCGTCTGCTCCCTCCCAATAATGTCTGGGAGGACAACAAGGAGAGGCAGATGTTCCCTTGGCATTGTAAGGGGGCCAGCAACAAATGTGTCCACAGGCAAAGGTGGATGTGGTGGTTAGTCCTCAGGCAGGGCATCAGTTCCTCTGTTTACTGAGTTTGCCCGTGCTATCCAGCCACAGCATGCAGTGGAGGTGGTGGACTGGCTTATTAAACCTTTCTCATTCTCCTCGTCCTCTGTTCATGCAAGCAGAGACAAGTGTGCAGTCCCCTACAGTTGCCAGAGTAGATAAACCTGCCTCCTTGTCCCCATATATTCCTGCCATAGCCCCAACATCAGCCATGGAGGAGTCAGCTGAGTTATTTGACCACAGCGTCTGCCACTTGCACCTTGATGATGCCCAGCCATTACTGGATTCAGATGTTGGTTCTAAGGTTGAGGATGACAGGAACATGAGCCTAGAGAGAGCATAGAACACTGGTAGGCAAATTGGCATTCATGTTCCCCCAGCAGCAGCGTATTGCCAAGTTGTCTCCAGTGGTAATGATGGTGATGAAGATGGAGGAGATGTAGATGATGATGATGATGAGGTCACTGATGCGACTTGGGTGCCAGATAGAGCAGAGGAGGAAACTGAAGGTGAGACGGCACAACCCCAAAGAGGCCAACATCAAGAAAGAGTAGAGAGCAGCCAGCCTATCCCATCACATTCTGCAGCTGTTATCTCCCAGTCCACTTCTCAAAGCTCAGCTGTCTAGGCCTTTTTCAGCACAACTGCAACAGATTTTACAGCAAGATCAATTCTTACTTTCATCAAGAGTACCTCTATAGGGTTACGGTGGGAAGGCGTCACCGACACCCAAAGACCAATTTTTCTGCACCTGTTTGATAAGTGCATATCATTGCAATTTTTTTACAGAAAGGCCAATTCTTGCCTTCATGAAGAGCACCTCTATAGGGTTATGGTGTGAAGGCACCACCGACACCCAAAGTCCAATTTTTCTGCAGCCGTTACTTCTATCCAAAGTCAAAGTGACACTAGAATTTATCCAAAAAATCTTGTATCTTGTATCCAGTGCACTGCATTGTGGCCTCATCATACACACTGGCTCCCCAGCTGTTGCTGAGCAAAATAAAGGCAGCTTGCAGGGAAAATGTCATTTTTTTGTCTTTATAAATGCAATTATTGCTGCAGCAGATTCTAGACATGGTACAGATCTGCCACTTTACAGGTAGACTAAGGGGACCCCCCAGGCACTATATTGGAAGGTTTTTTTCATTTTTATGCTTTCACTTTAAAAATAAAAAAATCACCGCTCCTTTAAAAATTAAGTTTTTCACAAACATTTTTCATTGATACATGTCCCAGAGGGCAGGACCCGGGCGCCTATAACCATTGTTAGAAGCTGATAGGTTACCATGCACAGCTAACCAGACTTCTGAGTGTTCCAGCTTTAGTAAATCAACCCCAGAATGTCTGTCTGTTGGGGAGTAGTGAAACACAAATTCATCAATGTAGCACTAATGAAGTGTGTCTGGATGTTTATTAGCACTGAGAATTGAAGTTTCAAGGACTTGTAAATCACTGTGACCCTGGATTGGATAGTCAAGTGTGTCTTTCTGTATGCTGGATACTTGGGGTGTTTGTTATTGCACTTGCACCGTTTGCACGTTATTCATATTGTTGACTTATATATGAATGCACATAGCTGGATATGAATTTATATTTTGCGTTATTATTTATATTTGATATGAATTCATCTTCCACTTACCCACCGGAGCCCTTTTTTACATTTGTTGTTTACAAGTTATTGCTAGAAAATTACTTAGAACCCCCAAACATTGTGTATATATTTTTTCAAACACCCTAGAGAATAAAATGGCGATCATTGCAATACTTTTTGTCACACGGTATTTGCGCAGCAGTCTTTCAAGCGAGATTTTTTTTTTGGAAAAATTTCACTTTTTTGAGTTAAAAAATAAGACAACAGTAAAGTTAGCCCACTTTTTTGTATATTGTGAAAGAGGATGTTACGCCGAGTAAACAGATCCCATACATGTTACAGTTAAAAATTGCACACACTTGCGGAATGGGGACAAACTCCGGCACTTAAAAATCTCCATAGGCGACGCTTTAAAAAATGTTAACGTTTACCAGGTTAGAGGTGCAGAGGAGGTCTTTTGCTAGAATTATTGCTCACACTCTAGTGATCACGGTGATACCTCACATGTGTGGTTTGAACACCGTTTCCATATGTGGGCGCGACTTACGTATGCATTTTCTTTGCTACGCGAGCTCGCGGGGACGGTGGCCTTTTACTTTTTTTTTAATTTACTTTATTTATTTTTTTTAGCAGTGTTCCTTTAAAAAAAAAAAATCTTATCACTTGTATTGCTATCACAGGGAATGTAAACATGCCTTGTGATAGTAATATATGGTGACAGGTACTTTTTATGGAGGGATGGGGGGTTTAAAACTCCCCTCATCCCTCCTTTGCACTTTGCAGTATTCAGATTGCCAAAAACGGCGATTCTGAATACTGTCATTTTTTTAAAGCAGCCGCCGAGTAAACCGGTTGTGACATCGCTTCCAGAATTCGAAGAAGACCCAATCGGAGCCGAATCCAGCTTCCTTCAGGTCTCCTCCTAGCCGGCAGGTGCGCCGGATCAGAGCTCCGGACTTTCGGTGGGACGGGAGCCCGGAGAAGAGCGGAGGAAGGCAGCGGGAGGCGGGATGTCCCCTCCAGCGGCCCGGGATGACGACCGAGCGGCTCCCGAGCCGGATCGGCCATTATCTCCGGATAGCTGATCGCCCGCTCTAAAAACGGTCCCGGGTTATAGCCTGCAGCTGCATTAAGTGTTTAAGATATTTACTGTGAACAGTTTTCATTTGCAGCCAGCAGGTGGAGCATTTGCTACTTGTCTTATACGTTACATAAGGATATGATTTTTCATTTTTAGTTAAATACTTAAAGAGGAAGTATACCCTGTTGGGTTTTACTTCCTTCTTAGTAACCTGCAAATTAAAAGCATAATGGGCTGGTATGCATCGCATACTAGCCCATTATGTGCCACTTACCTGCAATCGACGCCTGCGCTGTCCCCTGTGCAGGCCGCGTCCATCTTACCTCTATGTTACAGTGGTTGTAAAGTGTTTATAACCACTTTAATAAAATTTGTTTGGTTTTTCTGGTTCACTTACTACAGGTGACTGCTTAAGTCAGACAATGACATATCCAAGCATTAGCAGAAAGTAAGTGAATGACCCACAAAATTATGTCATTCTTACTATGTCCCAGAATATGATTTGTTAACTTTTCCTTAGTCAAACATTGGCTTTAGACTTTCCTGGTTCACTTGGTAAAAATGGCCTAAAAATCACACAGATCACAGCATTATCAATCTAGAAATGAGCAACTGACAACCCAAATAGGGTATATCATTCTTACTGGCCTCTAGCTCAGCATATAGGTTGTTAATCATTCAAATATTAATAATACTGTACTGTAATACTGTATTTCACATACTAGAGAGATGCCCCCATTTTCCGCAAACCCTGCCACGTGTCCCCTCCTTAATGGATGCCTGGTTGGCCCAAACAGCCACCCAGCTCAGCAGCACAGTATCCTGCAGTCCCCAGTGCATGCCTATGCAACCAGATTTTTATTCAGAAGAAGGAACTCATAAAAGGAAGTCAGAAATCAGGTGGTCTGTTTTGGTGACACATGTAGCACTTATTCTCTAAGGAGCTCCTTGATTGTTGGGTTCTCCTCTTGCTCCCAGAGGTAATCTGCCCTTGAGTTGACCTGGTAACTTTTGAATACATCAGTAGAGATTAAAAGAGATTTACTGAAGCTGGTGCAAGCCCTACAGGGAATTAACAAAGGTGGGATTAACCAAGTATTGCATACTAGAACAATTATAACTACAGCATAGTAAATGCTGTTTGTTTCCCCAACTGCCTGTCAAATGGCACTGTCAGAACATGCTAGGTGGTTGAAAGAGGATGACTTTAATACACTAGTAACAGTTGTAGCTGAAGTGAGTACATTTGTATCATAGGGTAATGCAAATAACAGTGCAAATATCAGTGAGAACTAACTTCTGTGTATAGGTCCTATCTATAATCCACAAGCAAGAGAAAGGCAATGAGGTCCCCAACTGACAGAAGTGTGCTGGCAGCAGCTAAACCATCTTAACAGGAAACCAAATTTGAAAGGTTTCAAAGTCCTCTTACCACACTGATTCTTCACAGATGCCTCACAAACTCTGTCCCAAATGTAGAACAGGTCATGCTTGTAATTGTTAGCCTTGCAATGCCTCATGGGACTTGTAGTTCCGCAACAGCTGGAGGGCCACAGGTTGAGCACCCATGCCTTAGCACAACAAACATGACTTTGGAGGCCAGGTGAAAGGTAGCCCACAATAGCCTGGGTCTCTCATCTCAAGACTGTACCTTTACCTGATGTCCAATTGAGTCCTCTGGCCCAGCAGTGCACAGATCTGTTATTTCATTGGCATGGCTCCTCTGTCACACTCCTACTTTTCACAGTCCCAGCTCTCCTCACACTTCATGCAACCCATTCAAAGCTCTCTGCAGTCTTGTGTCCCTTTGAAGTTCACTTCTCTGCCCATAACAGTTTGCTTTGCCTACTGCACAGTCTCTCCCCTCATGGCTCTGCCCCACTCTGCAGCCTGCACCTCCTGCTCCCCGTACTTCCTTTGGGTTTGTTGGGTGAGGCTAAAGTCCAGCCATGTCTGTCGCCAATTCAGTTCCTCCCTCTATTTCTCTCTGCTTTCCCCTTCTGCACTGTCCAATCCAGTGGTGGATGTCAGAGAGCTGAGCTGTGCCATGGCCAAGAATGCCCTAGCTGTACAGCTTCATTCCTTAAAAAGGGCCGTAAAAAAGCAGTAATGTGTAGCTGCAAATGAAAGTGATATTAAAGTCAACATATTTTCAAGCTATGGTAGATGCTGGTTAAATCACTTATGCATGCTGCTCCTTGATGTTTTAAAATTGTTTGAAAGTCGTCAGAAAGTTATTTTTATCTGTCCATACATGGCATAAATTGCTTCATTGTATTCCACAGCTGTGCAGATCCAACAGCTTTCCCAACTTTAAGTTATGAATCACTTTTGCAGTAGGTCCTCTTAAACTGTTAGTGATTCACTTCTTCTTCTGTGCCACAGGGGTATTCCATTCCTCCAGGACTTGGAAGGCTTGATCCATCCAGGTCTCGAAGTCCTCTTCTCCAAGCAAATCTCAAATAATGACAAAGAAAAGGATGGCCATCTGAATCGAGAAATGGCTGTGAAAGTCACCTTTGGCCACAAATTATAGGAGGTTACTTTCTTCTTAGTGTCTAGTTTAACTAAATCAAGATTGGAAAATCAGGTGATTTAGCATTACATTTTGTTGCATTAACTTGTAGTCTCTATTAAGGTCTTATCAGCAGGGTGAAAACACAGGAGCAAAAAAGAGAGAAAGCTGTCACCTCATAACAGGAAGTGCCAAACAAGGTCTTTCTTGGCAGCTTTAAAACTTGAAAATAACTTTTTAACCACTTGCCTACTGGGCACTTTTACCCCCTTCCTGCCCAGGCCAATTTTCATCTTTCAGCGCTGTCACACTTTGAATGACAATTGTGTAGTCATGTAACACTGTACCCATGTAAAAAAATTTATCATTTTTTTCAAACAAATAGAGCTTTCTTTTGGTAGTATTTAATCACCACTGTTTTTTTTTTTTTTTTTTGCTAAATAAACTAAAAAAGACTGACAATTTTGAAAAAAAAAAGTTTTTCATAGTTATAAAATTTTGCAAACAGGTAATTTTTCTCATTCACTGATGTGCGCTGATGAGGTGGCACTGATGGGCACTGATAGACTGCACTGATGAGAGAGCACTGATGGGCACTGATGGGGGGAACTGATGGGTACTGAAGGGCACTGATAGGCAGCACTGATGGGCACTGATAGGCAGAACTGATAGGTGACACTGGTGAGGAGGCACTGATTGACAGCACTGGTGGGCATTGATAGGCAGCACTGGTGGGCACTGTTGGGACTGCACTGATTAATAGATGCCCTGATTTTCAGTGTAGATGTCCCCTTCACACAAGCCAGTTATCAGCTCTCCTCTCATCATGCTGTCACCCTGAGGAAAGGAATGCCAATAACCGGCATGTGTTTACATTGTGATCAGCTATTATTGGACACAGCTGATCGTGTGGTAAAGAGCCACTGATACCCTGATCTGTGATCAGCTGTGTCCGGAGGATACGATCCCCATGCCTTGGTAGTTTACCACAATGTCGTGGTAATTCATTGAAAACTACAAGCCGGCAGCCTCAAAGGATGTTGTGACTTGTAGTTTTCCATTCACAGAGGACTGCGAATGAGTGACATGGCCAGGTGGGCAGAGCTGAGTTTTCTTCTAAATTGTTACAGCCAGTGGTGGGGCAGAGAGGATCCCCGCTAGCTGTCAGAGCAGGGATCGGGGGGGGGGTGAGCAGGGGCTGAATATTTGTGTAACATGTTACCAAAGCTGACCATATCCTTTAACTTTTCAAAGCTTATATGAGATTTTGGGTTTAAATCTACCTGAACAAGTTTTTATTTTTTCTTAGACCCTTCATTAGCATGTGCTAACAATCCATATGCTGTTTTATATGCACATACCAACCAAGGACATCTACCTGAAAAAGTATATAAGTAACTCTACTAGGTGGTTCACAATGTTCTCAATGTAGCGTATAATATATTTTGATGAGGATGTGGTCAGACACACACATTTGGCTAACATATGTAACTTCTTGTCAAAGTGTTTACTAACAAGTGACATTCAAGTCATCAACACAAAACAATTTATTTCAATGCTGCTAACTGTAAAACTAGCAATCAAAGAGCACTTTCTGTTGCAAGTATCAGCAAAGCTCTAAATGCATAACGTCTTGTGACTTCTCAATACTACATTAGGAGATTCGCCAGCACATTGCTGCCAAGATTGCTCAACTATGTTCTTTTTAGGGCACCCAAGAGCATTCACACTTGAGGGATATTTCAATCACAAGCCCATATAAAATACAAATGAATTATGTTTTATTCTGTTTTGCTGCATTCGCTTTATATATCATTGCATGTAATATAATTCTAGATTTCACACATCTATATTTACATTGTGTCCTAGCTAGGATAGTATTCACATATGTTCCCAACTGACATAATTATACATGGAAAGAATAACTGGAACATAGAAACTGAATATAAACCTCACAGTCAGTAAGGACAAAGTGATGGTTACCTCATCCTTAAGTATTGGATAGAAGCAATGAAGCTACCCCCTGGGTGGGACTTTAAATAGGTGAACCAAACCACATGTAATGTAAAATATAGTATTTATTTCATCTTATAGATAAAAAGATTTGTCACTGATAGGAGGGACCAATATCCATATAAACATGAAAGGCAGTGTAAACAACAAGAATCAGCATATAAAATATTTGATACATATACAGTTCACCAAGATGCATTCACATGTAGTTTGAGGATAGAATTTTGAAATAAATAATTCCCGTTGTCCGAAGATGGAGTTCGGTACTCAACATATATGTTTCGGGTTCAGAAAACAAGCCCTTCATCAGGGGTAAGTTACAACGGATGAGCTGTAGCACCTTGGTGTATTATATTAAAAGAGGAATTATTTTCTATTATAAAGGAAAAAGAACAAATCAATATGTTGTGTATGTGTATGTATGTGTATGTAGAAACTGTGTTGTAAAATGTTTTATAGATGAAGTAAAAATAAATATACTGCATTAAATTAAAGCTGAATGCGAAGAAACTCCACATGCAGCGTATGTCCAGGCAATATGAATTTTTAAAGGGGTTCATGTTTTTTTTACTGCTTTGAATGCTAGGCTCTGTAAGGCTGGCCATATGATATGCAATTTTCTTTCCTTCAACCACAAACTAAAGAAAATAAAATCACTTGATTCCTCCTTCAACGCAGTGTGGGCATGGCCTGCCGAGATCCCAGGCTGAAGTTGTCATTTCATCATTAAATACTTGCATGGATGTGTGGCACCGGGGATTTCCTCCTCTCTTTCAACACAGTGTTGATGGGGGAATACCTCCCACTGCCCTATTGTATTCTGACAGCGGGAAGTTTCCCCGCCATCAGAGTACAATGATCAGTGCTACTGGCTATAGTCATTGGCAGTGAGAAAAAAACTCAACAGGCTGGTTGTACTGAAGTCAAATGATAGATTGATAGGTGGATCAAAATGTGCCTGGTTCCTGCTAAACTAGATACATTTTGATCCATCTATGGACGGCTTAAGAAAAATTTCACTTCAGTTATTGTCATGTTGACAATAATTTTATCAGAAAGGAATTGAGGGAAACACAAACAATACACTGTTTTAGTAAAAGAGGGAGAGAACCCCTCAGCTTTTTATTACTGTCTCTGTCCATTTTGCAGAATTTCCCTTACTTCCTGCCTGGTAAAATCTTTGCCAGCAGGACAGGAAGAAAGGGAGCTCAACCCATAGAAATACAGAGAGTTGTGCCAGACCAAAACCAAACCAATATAATTATAATTATAATTATAATTATTGGTAAACAAAGTTATACAAAAGCATCCAATGTGTCTCTGGGCAACACCACTCTTCCTTTATCAGGATCACACTTGGAGGGACTCAGAAAACAGTGACTTCACAGATCTATACTTGAACCAGTATTGAACATTCCACATGGAGTTACAACTTGAAAGCAATTGATGCTCAGCATCCAAGTTTTATCTTGTGTTAAATCCTGATGAAGGGGGAGTGGTGGAGTTTTGGCTCCAAATATTCTAAAGCCCAATTGGCCATTTTCCCTCCCTGGTGTCATGTGACTCGTTAGTGTTACCAGGTCTCAGGTGTGAATGGGGAGCAGGTGTGTTTAATTTGGTATTATCGCTCTCACTCTCTCATACTGGCCGCTGGAAGTTCAACATGGCACCTCATGGCAAATAACTCATTGAGGATCTGAAAAAACAATTGTTGCTCTACATAAAGATGGACTAGGCTATGAGAATGTTGCCAAGACCCTGAAACTGAGCTGCAGGAAGGTGGCTAAGACCATACAACGGTTTAACAGGACAGGTTCCACTCAGAACAGGCTTCACCATGGTCGACCAAAGAAGTTGAGTGCACATGCTCAGCATCATATACAGAGGTTGTCTTTGGGAAATAGACGCATGAGTGCTGTCAGCATTGCTGCAGAGGTTGAAGGGGTTGGGGGTAAGTCTGTCAGTGCTCAGACCATGTGCCGCACACTGCATCAAATTGGTCTGCAAGGCTGTCATCCCAGAAGGAAGCCTCTTCTAAAGATGATGCAGTAGAAAAAACAGTTTGCTGACGAGATCAAAGATAAACTTATTTGGTTCAGATGGCGTCAAGCATGTGTGGCGGCAAACAGGTGAGGAGTGCAAAGATAAGTGTTTCTTGACTACAGTCAAGCATGGTGGAGGGAGTGTCATGGTCTGGGGCTGCATGAGGGCTGCCGACACCGGGAAGCTGCAGTTCATTGAGGGAACCATGAATGGCAACATGTACTGTAACATACTGAAGCAGAGCATGATCCCCTCCCTTTGGAGACTGGACCACTGTCAGGAAACAAGCGTTGCCCCTGGAATTCGGGTCCAGAAGCCTGTGCACGGGCACGTGTAGCATGTGCGCGAGCCTGTCCATGTGTGCGCATGCCTGTGCACGTGTGTGCGCGCGTATGCGCCGGTGTTGGCGCCAAACGGCCCATTTCAGCGGACAGCACCCTGCAACCAGTGCTTTCCATTCTACAGCGTCCCGGTGTTCCGTAGCAGTCTGTTCTGAGATTTCCTGTTTACCTGTGACCTGGCTTGACCCTGTATCTGCTTGAACTCTGCCTGCTCCGACCCCCAGCTTGCCTACGACCATTCTCCTGCCTGACCCCTTTGTACTTCAGTTGCCAGCCTGTTGCCAAACCTGCCTGCACCCGACCACCCGACTGCCTGTTCCTCCTGTACTGCTCTGCCCACCTGTTATTGACCCGGCCTGTACCACTACTCTTCAATCTTGCATGAACCTCTGGATGACATCTCACCACCATCTGTGTCCAATCCAGCCCTTGTGCCCCCCTACGCTCTAGAACTCCCTGTCTGCTCTACCAGGGGTTATGGAAACAGGGCCGTAAGAGAGGTTGTCCACTGCATAAGTCAGACTCTACCATCAGGTATGTGATACCACAAAGCAATATTCCAATATGGTTAACGACCCCAAACACACCTCCAAGATGACCACTGCCTTGCTAAAGAAGCTGAGGGTAAACGTGATGGACTGGCAAAGCATGTCTCCAGACCTAAACCCTATTGAGCATCTGTTGGGCATCCTCAAATGGAAGGTGGAGGAGTGAAAGGTCTCTCTGTCATCATGGAGGAGTGGAAGAGGACTCCAGTGACAACCTGTAAAGCTCTGGTGATCCATGCCCAAGAGGGTTGAGGAATTGCTAAAAAATAATGGTGGCCACACAAAATATTGACACTTTGTGCCCGATTTGGACAGTTTCACTTAGCGGTGTACTCACTTTTGTTGCCAGTGGTTTAGACATTAATGGCTGTGTGTTGAGTTATTTTGAGGGGACAGCAAATTTACACTGTTATACAAGCTGTGTGCTCACTACTTTACATTGTAGCAAAGTGTCATTTCTTCAGTGTTGTCACATGAAAAGATATAATAAAATATTTACAAAAAGGTGAGGGGTGTACTCACTTTTGCGAGATACTGTATTAGCTTTTGGGGAGACAAAAAAGGTATATTTCGGTTGCATTTTCTTCCAAGAGTCATTCAATTTTCCATATATTTTAAAGACAAATTGTAAAAAATATGTTTTTATTGCAATATGACAACCATTCATAACAAAAGTGATTTTAGATATAAAGTACTCATTTTAGTCTGCAATGTATTCCAGATACACCTACACCAAAGGTATGCTTTCGATACAAGGGTGGCCACAATATTTCCAAATGAAGTTGAAGAGGAATTCTGGGCCCCCACGAAATAATTAAAAATCGGGGCTACAAATACTGTAGCTGCTGACACTTTCCTGTCCAGGGTTCCCGCAATCTCGTAACCCCAGCCAATTTTCTTATTGGCTCTCATATGCTGCCACTGTCATTTGTAGTAAGGGAACCCAGCAGTAAAGCCTTTTGGCTTCACAGCTGGTTCCCTACTGCATATGTGCAAAGCGCACTGCACTTTCTAATTGGCTCGGCGGCGGAGGAAGGAGGAGGATGATATTGTAATGATATGTTTGTTGTTGGCATTATGGGTCAGTTCTAAGAATTAGAACAGACCCAAGTGGGGGAATGTTGTGTAATATTTCATATACATATACATACACACAGTTTGTTTAATATGTACATAGGTATTTACTGTAGGCCATGGTTTAAGTTTACGCCATGCTGCATTACATATCAAAGGCCCACAGTTGCTTGCAGGGGGTTGTGGAATGTAGATTGAGTGGTCATACTTAAAGAGGAACAAAAGTATTTTAATTAGACTTGAGGGGTATTGTCAGTAATCAGGTGAGGAGAACCCCCCCCCCCCCCCAGTGTGAGACTAACACTTAAAGTGGACATTCAAGCTCCCTGTCAGTTCACTTCTCTCTCCATGAATATGAGGGCATGGTTGGACAGGGACCCTGAAGGCTACCATTCCGTGTAATATTTACCCTGTTGGATTTTGATCATCTGGTGCAAGTATTATGAACTTTGTTCTGTCTGTCTGAAATCAATAAAATGCTCCTCTCTGGAAGAACCGACCAAGTGCTGCGGAAAATTAACCATCATAATAATAACTAAATAATAGCATTCATTCATCCATTACTCCATCTCTCCATTACTACATCACTACAGAGGAGGGCCAAACTTCAGAGGTATGGTGTTGCAGCGCCGTCTCCCTGAAGTGGTGACAGGTACCTGTTCCCCCCTGAACGGTGGCAAATGTGGCACCGTAGGAGGGGGAGGAGTCAGTCAAGCGTAGGTTCCACTTTTGGTTGAACTCTGCTTTAAGGTGTTTACTCTACTACTAAATTGTGCATGCATTTATTTTTTAAATTTCACTACAAAACAAAGAGCAAACAAAATTTATGAATGCACAAAAAATATTTTTGAAGGTTAATAAATTTGAGAATAAAAGCTAAAAGAACAAGGAGAGGACAGGTTAAATTGTGGCTAGTTAGGCACAATAAGGTGTTAATTAGAGAGTAAAGAGAGTCAAGAGAGTAGGTTTTTAATATAAAAACAAAAACTTAATGTTTCATCTTTATTTTCCTATATGTAGTCACTTTAGCAACTACTGAACAAAAATGATGCATCAAATTTAACTGGCTAATTAACCACATTAGGAAAGGAATCTAGGATATACATTATGCATTCTATGTCTTTAACAGATTAAGATCCCACGTACACCATGCCTAGCATACTTTATTGGCTGCATACATTACAACACAGTAAATTAAGCAGATTGCAGGACAACCTGAACTGTTTACATACAATAATATATCATAAGGAATTATTGGTTAATATAATAAGTCAACAAACATGATATCAATAAAGATGTGAACATGCTAATTGTTTTTTTTAACTTACTGTTGCCTTTTTTCACTCCGTGTGGCTGCAAATATTAAGGCTACTGATACGATGTTCTTTAGAATTCCTATTCATCCTTGATCAAAGCCTCATTACATTTACTGTTCCTCTAGGTTCACTGATTTTAACACAAGACAGTTATTCTCTGCTTTACAACAACAGCATTGTCTAAAATCAGAACTGCATAATGACACCTTGTAAATCATGATTACATGTAATATTTCTTCCATTAATACTGTGAAGCAATACTTTGTGCCAGCCAGGCTATTAACTGACTCTGCCTGCAGCATGTAATTTGCCTATTCTCAAGCCTGGCTTATGCAGATGTCATTGACAGTAGTCCGCAATCACAAGCTGACAAGTCAAATATATAAAAGCAGTTGACTGGCACTGTTTGTTTTGTTGGTTGATGTGTGGGACTTTTTTCCCTATAGGGTTCTTTGACTTCCTGTGGCTCAGCTGTGGATTTTGGGCCCTGATCATTCAGATCTTATAATGTAACATATTTTAATAAATTGTTTTAATTTCTCTGAACACAATAGATGTTTTTTTCAATCATTTGTTAAAAATAATCAGTGGGGCAGGTTATTGAAAATATAGAAAATGTCAAGTTATACAACTTACATACACTTTTACCTTTTACAGTATGATGCACTACAACATATCCTACATTTAGGTCTTTCTATTCTCCTCCACTATGACTAGGCCCCTCCCGCCTTTATAACAGCAACTGCTATAATATACATAAAGGTAAACATGAAAGTGGTCATTCTTACCCTTTCTTGGTAGGAAGAACTGTTGAAAATATTGACGGACATAGAAAGATATGTTACAGTATTGATGCCACATCAAAACACTACCAGCCACTGTATATATATGCCCTGGTAGGAGGGTGGTTATACCAAGTTCATGGTTGAGGCTATTCAGCCAGTGATTCTCTTTCAGGTAAAAGTATTCCAGAGTGCATGGGCAGCTGCTGGAATACTTTTACAGGGGGCGAAAGGGGTCCCATCCCATGCCATTACTGGGTTCTCCTGAACAACTGGGAAGCCCTGGAGCAATGCGACCAGCGGCATTAATTTCTGTCCTCACAGTGAGAGGAACTGAAGCTGTTCCTCCCACTGTGTGACTTCAGAACTGGCATGCGTCAATGATGCCGTCACATCCGGTTCCAGCTCTCTGTTTGTTGCTATGTGACCAGTGAAGTAGCAGATCAGATCGATCTGTGTCTGATCGGCTGCATTGGAGCCAAAAGGAGAGATGGGGGGTCTAATAGACCCCCCGTCTCTCCATAAAGAGTACTTGACATTGCTATTGCCGTCAAAATGGATGTTTCATTCCTTTTGACAGCAATAAAAGTGATAAAAAGCATTAAAAAAAAAAACACTGCAAAAATAAAACAAAATAAATAATAATAATCAAAAAAATTTAATGCGCCCCGCCACCCCGTGCTCTTACACAGTGGGGAACGCACACGTCGGTCCCGCACGCATATGTAAACAGTGATCGTCAGAGCAGGAGCAATAATTCTAGCACCAGACCTCCTCTGTAACTCTAAACTGATAACCTGCAAAGGCTTTTAAAGCATCAACTATGGATTTAAAGTACCATAGTTTGTCGCCATTCCATGAGTACGCACAATTTTAAAGCATGACATGCTAGGTATCTATTTACTCGTCATAACATCATCTTTCACATTATCCAAAAAAATTGGGCTAACTTTACTATTTTGTTTTTTCTAATTCATTAAAGTGTATTTTTTCCAAAAAAATTGTGTTTGAAAGACTGCTTCGCAAATACCATGTGACATAAAATATTTCAATGACTGCCATTTTATTCTCTATGGTTTCTGCTTAAAAAAATATTTGGGGGTTCTAAGTAATTTTCTAGTAAAAAGAAGTAGATTTTTACATGTATATGAGAAGTGTTAGAATTTGCCTGATATTGAAGTAGTGAAATAATAACATAGACCGGGGGTTGTTAAACTTTTTATTCACATTGTTAACATATAGAAACCCACAAAAAAAATGATTACCAAAATGTCAGACAACTAAATACAAAAAAACAATAGTCAAACAAACTTTAGTAAAGCCAGAAGAAATTAATTCATCATTATATGTTTTTTTTTTTTTTTAGTTTTCACTTAGCATCATCAGAGGTCTCTTCCCCTTACAGCTTTGTCTGTGTAATTCCTTTATAGTTGGTTTGAAATTCATCTGGTTCAGCAGGAACTGGTCGCATTTCAATCCATCTATGGCAGTTCCCATTCATGAGAAGTCAATCTAACGATGGAGTCCTGCTGATTCAGGGGATACAATGACACAGCGGGGAGGATTCCCACATCCACCTTGAATGTGTGGATAGAGGAATCAATTCAGTTTTTTGTTCAGACCGCTAGCTGAACAAGAAAAAACTGAGCCATGTATGGCCAACTTTCCATGTATGCTTTTGTTCCCATATGTGTCTGTGCTGTCAAACATATATATATTTTTTTTTTTCTACAGGTTTTGAGAGAGGTAGTAGTGTAGTGGGCAAAACTATCTCATATGTCTTTAACTGATATTATTTGTGAAACATTAACTGCATTGTTTATAAGCTATACTCTAGATCAGTGATGGTGAACCTTGGCACCCCAGATGTTTTGGAACTACATTTCCCATGATGCTCAACTACACTGCAGAGTGCATGAGCA
This sequence comes from Glandirana rugosa, assembly GCA_018402905.1. NCBI lineage: Eukaryota > Metazoa > Chordata > Amphibia > Anura > Ranidae > Glandirana > Glandirana rugosa. Next base: position 497,456 of record BLSH010423332.1, on the reverse strand, counting down.
TCATGGGAAATGTAGTTCCAAACCATCTGGGGTACCAATCTTTGCCATCACTGCCCTAGATTGTAGCATTATATGATTTAAAACATTGTAATGGTTGAAATTCATCACTCACCACTGCTTGGGCACACTAAGCTATGTTTACTGCACAGCCATGTGGTGGCCCATCACAAACACAACCATGGCCCCATTTGGGTCCTGACCCATAGTTTTACAAACAAATATGACAAAGAAGCATAGTTATTCTTTTAGCAGCAAAACACATTTCTGCCTTTAGCAGTGTAGTACAGTCAGGTAAGTGAGATCATTTTTGACAGGTTGCTATGGGTACTTTGCACATTTCTATTTGCCAAATTAACGAGTTGCCAATGTGTAGCGACTATAAGTGGCGACAATGTGACTCTGTCCCGCAAATCGCCGCCGGCGGCACGTGCTCATGCCTGCTGCATGCTCCCTGAGCAGGGCTGCGGGTTGGCATGCTGCTGACAAAGCTTTGCCACATTTCGGCCATGCTAACCCTGCCTTCTGAGGTGCCGGCGGTGGCACAGCTGCGTTGGTGGCCTCTTCCTCCTCCTCCTCCTCTGCCTTCGCCTTGTGCTTCCACTGAGCCCCCGGTGTCATTTGGAAATGCCCTCAGCAGCGCCTCTACCAGTGCGCGCTTGTAGTCGCGCATCTTCCTCTCACGCTTCAGTGAGGGAATTAAGGATGGCACGTTGTCCTTGTAACGGGGATCCAGCAGGGTGGCCACCCAGTAATCAGAAGAAGTTACAATGTGGGCAATTCGGCTGTCATTGCACAGGCACTGCAGCATGTAGTCGGCCATGTGTGCCAGGCTGGTCAGAGGCAAAGACAAGCTGTCCTCTGTGGGAGGTATATCATCTGTGTCCTCTGTATCCCCCCAGCCACGCTCCAGTGATGCTCACGAGCTGCGTTGGGTGCCACCCTGCTGTGATTCCTCCTCCTCATCTTCCTCGTCCTCCAGAACTGTGCCTTGGCTTGAATATTTTTGACCTGGCCTATGCTGGTGCAGGAACCCACCCTCCGAGCCACTTGCGAATGACTGGCCTGATAACCGTGGAAATGACCCCTCTTCCTTCTCCTCATCCTCCTGTGCCACATCCTCTTCCATCATGGCCCGAAGTGTTTTTTCAAGGAGACATAGAAGTGGGATAGTAACACTGAAAACAGCGTCAACGGCACTGCCCATGTTGGTGGAGTACTCAAAACACTGCAATACGCTACACAGGTCTCGCATGGAGGCCCACTCATTGGTGGTGAAGTGTTGCTGTTCCGCAGAGCAACTGACCCGTGCATGCTGCAGCTGAAACTCCACTATTGCCTGCTGCTGCTCGCATAGTCTCTCCAGCATGTGCAAGGTGGAGTTCCACCTTGTGGGCTCGTCGCATATGAGGGAGCGGGAAGGCCGAAGTTCTGCTGCAGCGCAGACAAGCGAGCAGCAGCAGGGTAAGAATGCCGAAAGTGCGCACAGACGGCCCGTACTTTATGCAGCTGCTCTGACATATCCGGGTAGTTTTTTAGAAAATTCTGTACCACCAAATTCAGCACATGCGCCAGGCAAGGGATGTGCGTCAAACCGGCTCAGCCCAGAGTCGCTACGAGATTTCGGCCATTGTCGCACACCACCAGGCCGGGCTTGAGACTCAGTGGCAACAACCACTCATAGGTCTGTTTTTCAATGCCTGTCCACAGCTCCTGCGCAGTGTGGGGTTTATCCCCCAAACATATCAGTTTGAAAACAGCCTGCTGTCATTTCCCCCTGGATGTGCTGATGTTGGTGGTGAAGGTGTTACGCTGAGCGGATAAGTAGGTGGTCGAGGAGGAGGAAGCGCAGTAGGAGGAGGAGGCAACAGGAGGCAAAGAGAAATGCCCTGCAATCCTCGTGGTGGAAGGACATGCGCCAAATGGCTAGCCGGCTCAGGCCCACCCGCCACTACATTTGCCCAGTGTGCAGTTAGCGAGATATAGCGTCCCTGCCCGTGCTTACAGGTCCATGTATCAGTGGTTATGTGGACCTTGCCACTGATGGCGTTGTGCAGTGCACACTTGATCTTGTCCCCGACTTGTTTGTGCAGGGAGGGGATGGCTCCCCTGGAAAAGTAGTGGCGGCTGGAAACCACGTACTGTGGGACAGCCACCGCCATCAGGTTTTTGAAACTGTCCGTGTCCACCAGACGGAATGACAGCATTTCAAAGGCCAGGAATTTTGAAATGCTGGCATTCAGGGCCAGGGATCGCGGGTGGGTAGGGGGGTACTTCCTCTTTCTCTCCAGTGTTTGGGAGATGGACAGCTGTAAGCTTCCATGGGACCATGTGGAAATGCTTGGGGACGGTGGTGGGCATGGTGGCGTTGCTGTCATATCGTCTGTTTGCTGGGTGGCAGGTGACACTGTCACTGTAGAGGTGGAGGAAGAGACCGAGGCAGCAGCAGAAGAGGAAGCAGGAGGAGGCCGAGACCTTTCTTGGATTTTGAGGTAATTATTCCAATGCAGCTTGTGCCTTGAATTTAGATGCCTGGTCATGGGGGTTGTGCTCAGGTTGAGAACATTTATACCCCGGCTCAGGCTATCATTGCACAGCTTGCAAACCACTCGTGTCTTGTCATCAGCACATTGTCTGAAGAACTGCCACGTGGGGGAACACCTTTGAGCTGCCTTTGGTGTGCTAGGTCCTTGGGTGCGGTGGGTAGTAGCAGGCCTACTGTCTAGGGGACACTCACTCCGCTTTTGTAACCTGCTTCCTCTTTTGCTGTGCTGGTGCCTCCGTGCGACCACCACCTCTTCCTCCAAACTGCACACGTCACTCGCATGACCCTCATTCCATGTGGGGTCTAGGACCTCATCATCCTCCACATCATCTTCCACCCACCCTTCACCGCTGTCCTCCTTGTCAGTCTGCACACTGAGGCACTGTTTCCATGTCCTCATCCTGCAACAGAAGTGGTTGGGCATCGGTGCACTCAATGTCTTCCACTTCTGGGGCAGCGCTATATGGATGGCCCACGGAAAGCACACCAGGAGAGTCATCAAAAAGCATAAGAGTCTCTTGCAGGACTTGGAGCTCAGACTGCTTGGCTAATTTACAAGGGGCTGAGGTGAAAGACAGATGGCCATGGGGTTCAGGTGCCAACTCTGAGCTTTCATAAAGAGACCGGGAGGGAGACAATGTGAAGGAACTGGAGGCATTGTCAGCCACCCAATCTATATCGCCTGTACTTGTTCTGGCCTCACCAATCGTTGAGGGGTATTCGGGCCTACTATATACCGGTGAAGGTTCTGTTGGCTACCTGAGGAAGGTGTTTCCCTTGTGCGTGTAGCTGGCACACCTCGACCACGTCCTCTCCTTCCAACAGGAGGTTCACCAACACCACCAACACCAGCAGCACCCGCATCACCAGCAGCACCATGACCACATCCCTTATTTGCTCTCCTCATTGTGCCCCTAAATGTACTATGTAGCCTTATGTAAGTATTTATTAATACCAATTAATATTTTTTTTTTTTTTTTTGAAAACACCAACGTAGCCGGACTTTTTATTTTGGTGCAAGAAATGCACTGCTCACACCAACAGCTGGAAGCTCTCCCTTTAGAACTAGGAGATGATTTTTGAACAATAATGTGTCACTTACAGCAACAGCTGGAAGCTCTCCCTTTAGAACTAGGAGATGATTTTTGAACAATAAATAATCTGTCACTTACAGCAACAGCTGGAACCTTGCCCTATAGGAGTAGGCAATGATTTTTGAACAATAATCTGTCCCTCTAAGCAACAACTGGAAGCTCTCCCTTTAGAACTAGGAGATGATTTTTGAACAATAATGTGTCACTTATAGCAACAGCTGGAACCTGGCCCTATAGGAGTAGGCAATGATTTTTGAACAATAATCTGTCCCTCTAAGCAGAAGCCTCTACCTAGTGCAGTCAGATCGTTGTTTAATGCAGGGTTTGATCTGCAATCTGTCACTCAAAGCAGCAGTATGCGAAATCTCAAATTACTCCTACAATGTGATCATTGTGTACGATCCCACAATCTGATCGTTGTGTACGATCGTAACGATCGTTGTGTTAGGCAGGGTTTGATCTGCAATCTGTCACTCAAAGCAGCAGTATGTGAAATCTCAAATTACTCCCACAATCTGATTGTTGTGTACGATCGTAGCGATGGTTGTGTTATGCAGAGTTTGATCTGCAATCTGTCACTCAAAGCAGCAGTATGTGAAAACTCAAATTTCTGCAATCTGTCCCTCAGAGCAACAGTAGTAGTAATCTCAGGATGCAGGATCAGATGTTAAAATGTCTGCAATCTGTCCCTCACAAAAATGCTGGCAGCTTCCTCTCCCTATACTATTCAGAGTCTCAGAGAGAATGTGACTGCAGCATCAAGTGACTCCAGCTTATATAGAGGCTGGGTCACATGATGCACTGGCAACTCACAGCCATGCCATTAGTAGGCATGGCTGTGATGGCTTCTAAGGGCAAACCAGTGAAACGCTTGTTGATTGGCTGTCCTGCAGCTATTCAACATGCGTGATCAACTAACAGAACCCAGAACCCGAACCCGAACGTTTTTTGAAATGTCCGTGTTCGGGTCCGGGTCCCGGACACCCCAAAGTTGGGTACGGACCCGAACGTTACAGTCTGGGTTCTCTCAACAGTACTCATGATTTGTAAACGCAGCAACTTTTGCGCAAAACAATCAATAAACAGTGATTGCGATTTTTGTTTTTTACCAAAAATACAAGGAAGAATATACATCGCCCCCCCAACAATGGCAGAATGGTGTAAAAAGGTAAACAGAATTGCAAAAATGGAGGAACTAATCCACGTTGCCAAAGAAATCCCCTCTAAATTTTCCCACACATGGGCCTGCTGGACACACTTCAAGACAACCCAAGAATACACCAACCTATTAAACCATGGGCAATCTCAAACCATATCACGATAAACAAAACCTCAATATCCTACACACAACCGGTCCACCCAAAAGATCATCTCAATAAACTCTGAACTTAACCACTCCAACTAAGCCTTAATGGGAAACAGACTCCTGCCGCTATCCATAGTCTACACCACCCCCTCACTCCAGAACGCCACACGTGGGTCTGACCGACGGGGTGCCGGTGGGGCCTGCGGAGCTCCTTCCTCTTCTTCTTCTACCTCTTCTACCTTTTTCCTTCTTTCTTCCCTTTACCACCTTGTTATTTCGAAATACATACTCCCTGAGATACCACACGGTAGTGAATAAAAGAGGAAAAATGGATTCTTGTACCAAATCATCTTTTATCGGTCATCGACCTGTCGAACCGTCGTAGTCGTTGTTCGGAAGTACGTCTCTGTACTCCGGATCCGTCAAAACAAAAGATTTTATTAATATTGAAATCGAGAGTCCATGTCAACACATTTTTAACCGGTTACCGTCGTGTCAAAGGGTCGTTCAAGTTGTCTTGGTTTACGTCTAAGTGTTCCGTGTCATTCGAATAAATATATTGTACCCCCTCCCTCTCCTCCCTCTCCCCCTTCCCTCTACCATTTCCCTTCTTTCTTCCTTTTTCCATCTTCTCCATCTTCTTCTTCTCCTTCCTCGAGGCGTCCGGGGTGGCCGTGGG
>BLSH010423332.1:478432-491825 GCA_018402905.1 Glandirana rugosa | reverse complement strand
TCATCGGAACAACTTCCGGGAGTTGTGACCTAGACACCCAGAACTTCGAATTTACTAAGCAGACTCATAATCCCGTTACCATACCTTCTTTCTCTCAATCCACCCGGTCTTTCCACAATATATCTACCCCTACTCAACATCGCCTCACAGGCACCTCTTGGGAAGGTAGCCTGTGACAAACGAGAGTCGACGACATATACGCAAAGAAGCACCATCTGTCTCAAGATTCGAATTTATCCTACCTGATCCCCTTCTCTCCCCCTCTCCCCCCACTCCCCCTCATCCCCCTCCCCTCCCCGGCCCCCCCATCCACTCCCCTCCCCCTCCCTCTCCTCCCTCTCCCCCTTCCCTCTACCATTTCCCTTCTTTCTTTCTTTTTCCTTCACTTCCTTCTTCTCCATCCCTTCACTTCCTTTTTCTTTCTTTCTTCCCTTTACCATCTCCCTTCCCCCTCTCCCTCCTCTCCCTCCCCCTCCCCTCACCTACCCCCCCGGCCCCTCCCCTCCCCCTACTCCCCCTCACCCCCCTCTCCCCCTCTCTTCCCCTAGTCCATCCTATTTAAGCTTAGAACTCTGTCTACCACGAAGAAACGCATATACAGCAGCTGAGAGCAAACAGTGTCCGATGGAAGGGTTCTCCACGGACACTCCGCTACAACTCATCCCCATCTATATAACACCTTTCTGGCCCACCTAACTCTCTTTCTTCCATACCATTGCCCTAATACTCAGACGAATCATTTAAGCTTCAAGACCCACAGATCCAGTGTTGAGGGCCTTCAACAAGGCTACTAATCAGCAAATAAAAGACTATCTACATTCTGATTATGTAAATAAGCCTCATGTCTAAGCTTATTGTGACACTCATAGAGTCACCGACCATGCAACTAGAGACAACACATTATCTTTTCAAAAAAAAAAAAAAAAAAAGATAGAAACAGAGATAAAAGGGGATGCAGTTTCCTTTTCTTCTTGTTATTTTTCATGTACCGGTTGTACCCAGTTAAAAGTTTACATGCTGTATCAACCTTGCATTACTGAAATGCTCATGTTATGTACCTTTGTTATCTTGTTATAAAAAAATAAAAATCTTTTAAAGGGAAAAAAAAAAACTGCTTCCTTTGCTGGCAAACTGTGCTATACACCTGAATCATAGGGCTGACACTTCAATGTTATATAAATAAGCTTACTGTGCCTTGTGAATCTGCATTTGGTTCTGTTGAACTTGCTGGGAAACTGTGCTGCCATTGGCCAATTTTTACACAACTGTACCTGAGAGCTAAAGTTCTAATTATTTTAGAAAACAAAACTGCCTAGGCCTCATGTCTCTGCATGAAGGCTTGTTGATGATGCTGCCAAGCTGTCCAGCTACTGACTATTTTCTACTAAACCATGTTCTTAGGTAAAAAGGAGAAAATAAGTGATGGCACACCAAAGAGTCCCTCATACATAAAGCTTTATTGTTCCAGACAAACAACTTACATATTCACCAGGGACCTATTCCTCTGATGTGTTTCATCCAAAATTGGGCTGTATCAGAGACAAGGGAGGCAGGAGAAAGAGGCAGATATAAAAATGAGTGTACAAAACTTCGTAAAGGGACCCATATCTCCTGCAGTCCTTGAAGACACCAGTTGCGGAGATCTGGAATTGGTATGCTGAGAGTTTCCAGTAAAGCTTTTGAAACTTTAAAAAAAAAAAAAGAATATACATCGGCCAAAGCTGATGAATAAATTTGCTTTTTTATATTTTTTTGGATATGTATTTTAGCAAAAAGTAAGAAATATTGTTTTTTTTTGCAAAACTGTGACTCTTTTTTTGTTTGTAGCGGTGATCAGAAATGATGCAGAGGTGATCAAATTCCACCAAAACAAAGCTCTATTTGTGGGAAAAAAAAGGATGCAAATTTTGTTTGGGTACAACGTTGCATGACCGCACAATTGTCAGTTAAAGCGACTCAGTGCTGAATCGCAAAAAGTGCTCTAGTCCTAAGGTGGGAAATCCTTCCGGTCCTTAAGTTGTTAAACTAAGGTGTCATGAATATTTATACAATTATATTCAAACCATCAAGCCTGTCTCACCCAAGAATAAGGGCTTCTCACACCAGCATTGTAAGAAAATTCAAATATAGAGACTAAAAAGGAAATAGCGAGTCACCTTATTTTATGTTGAAAAGATATTAAACTAAAAACGCGCGTATCAGCCATTTTACAAATAAAGTAAAAAAAAAAAAAAATTTAATTATTCAGACATTTAATGCAAGACGAGTCATTTTGATTAAACCTTGATAAACTGTTCAGTGTTAATAATTCATATGATTATTTCCTACTGTATCCGTCTACCAATCACATAGCTCTATATTTACACAAAAAGTAAAGTGTCAGAAACAAGTCTCTTTTGTTACAGTTGTTACAGTTAGAAAAAGGGCTAATAATATACCACTAGTTTAATGGATAATATATGATTTTATGTTTGGCTCCTTGCTTTGTGTGTTGTGTTATATATATGGTTTCATTGCCAGAAAAACACTGACAAGAACTGAATGCAAGTTAATAAGAAACAGCAGGGAAACTTTGCTTTGAAGGTTTCAAGAGAAATGCTTATTTTGACAAACAATAACACAGCTATTCATTCCCAAAGCCTTAGAATGTAACACCAACACTATAGTATGTTTCATAGGGGTTACATTTTTCATAAAAAGAGCCATGCTGCTTGATACACTGTACAACAGGTGCTAATTAGCTTTTCTGTACATATTCTAGCTTGAATGACATCATGCATACATATTGATTTCAATATTTTCTTATTAAAGTTTTGAGGAGAAGAGGTACCAAAGGATCCCATATTTATTTAACTTATCAAATGAGGAATATGGATTGGCAGCCAATAAGCAGAAGACTGTTGCTTCATTTTGGAATTTGGATGCAGAGTTAGTAAGAGTGTTAAAAAAATAGTGAAAGGATGTATGTAAATATATAGTATAGTACAGTATATATATATTCACACACACACACACTATATATATATATATCTAATAGAGCCACTTATCCCTAAAGTGCAAATTTACACTGTTATACAAGCTGTACACTCACTAATTTACATTGTAGCAAAGTGTCATTTCTTCAGTGTTGTCAGATGAAAAGATATAATAAAATATTTACAAAAATGTAAAGGGTGTACTCACTTGCGAGATACTGTATATATATATATATATATATATATATATATATATATATATATATATATATTCACACACAAAATATATTTATATATCTAATAGAGCCATTTATCCCAAAGTGTCTTGCTCAAAGTCAAAATGTGTTTATTGTCAGTGCATCAGTCTTTATAAAGCTGCACAACAGTTGTGAGCCTACCAGTTCTTCATCAGGTACAAATATATATTATATACAGTATATAGATATAAAGAAAGAGAGAGAGAGAGAAATATACAACTGTATATATTAAGGATAACTAACTAGGAAACCTGCAGTGAAAAAGCATGGAAGTTGCCTTTGATGGCTTCATCTTCTCAAAATACTTATTCCCTTGCATCCAATAGCTTAAAAGGCATATGCAGATTTGGGATTTTGACTTGCATGCTTGCTCTGGGTTGATGTCTCATTATAGAATGCAGCCAAAGAAAGCCAGTGGAAATGTAAGAAAGGGGAGAGAATGGTGGGCCAAAGACCTCCTCATATCACTTTGTGTAATCTAAAGCCTAGGCAAATGCCAGTCTATGGCAACCGGGAGAACTGTGGGTCTTTTACATGAAGAAAATGTGTCAGTGATTTTAAAGTGTATCTTTAGGACGATACAAACGTTGCTGATTAAATGTGGCACAGTTAGCTTCACATTTATTTCTATGCCACATGCTTGTTGATTGTGCTAGTAATGGTAAAAGCATAGCAGCAAGGAAGCATTAATGTGTTTTGCACTTAGTTATAAAGCCTAGGCTTTCTTACTCCCATAATATGTTAATCTAAATTAAGCTTACTGGTGCTCTACTGCATCTGTGGTCTCTATTTCTTTTCTTCTTTTACCATGTTTTTATTGACAGTTTTCAGAAAATTGGAATTACAAACATTCAAATAGGAAAATAGGACATTGTCCATTTTTGTCATTAGAAGGTTGGATACATGCACGTATGACTTAACATATTCAATGCAGACAGTACAAGAAGAGTGCAATAAAACTGTATTAACAGTGATTATGGGTAGATTCACATCAAATTGATGGTATTGGTCATGTCACCAGTATAGCCAAACACCCTTATTGGGAGTAAACTATGTCTAGGTGGGGGCATAGTCAATAATCACTTTTAGATATGGTTCTTTCTTTTACCAAGAGTTTATTGTGGTTTTGAAAAAAAAAAAGGAGAAGGCAGGCGCGGCTCTAAGTGTAAACCGTAAATTTTTATTATAACAAGAAGTGCAAAGGTACTCAAAAAGGTAGTAGTGCAAATCGCGTTGCAGTGTCAGCCACTGCGGGCTTAGTGTCCATAAAGTTCATTGCTGTCACAAAGGAAAGAGTGAAGGCTGTCTCCAGAGTATGCAAGTAAAGAACGGTGGTTTCCGGCACTTCCTGGTCTTCGTCTGGAGGAGCGTGTCGTCACTTCCGTTTCTGGTGGGCAACTTCCGACGACGCGTTGTCGGGGACTCGGCCCCTTCCTCAGGCCGTGTTCTTTACTTGCATACTCTGGAGACAGCCTTCACTCTTTCCTTTGTGACAGCAATGAACTTTATGGACACTAAGCCCACAGTGGCTGACACTGCAACGTGATTTGCACTACTAGCTTTGTGAGTACCTTTGCACTTTTTGTTATAATACAAATTTACGGTTTACACTTAGAGGCGCACCTGCCTTCTCCTTTTTGTCTCTTCAGAAGCCCTTTCTACTTCTGGCCAGCGCAGACTTGGTGTGAACTTATCTGGACTTGATCCCTCCCATTGTATTAGATAGGTAGCCATTACCATACATTTTGGTTGTTACCATAGTATCTGCGCTGACAATTGGTCATTTCATTATTGTGGTTTTGAAATTCTTTTCTTCTATTAACATTTTCATAGAGTTTTGATGATTGAGATCAGCACATCATTTGTGTACAAAACATAAGTGTGGCATTGAATTAAACCATATAGCACAGATGATGAATGCTAACCAAAGAATCTATAATTTTTCTTGTATAATGGGTAAGCAAGAAAATGTAAAATGCATTAATATGTAGATTGAATTGTGTATTAAAGTATCTGTCAAACTAATTTCCATAGTATACAAACAACTATTTTCACCAACAAATGAGCTATAATAAGACCTTATCTAGTAGTATTATCTTCCCATTTAGAGTGAGATCTTGTTTAGATGAAAGTTAACAGGGGACATTTTAACCACATTGTGCTTCTGTGTAATATTGGTATGTGAAGCTCAGAAGTAGGATAAGGTGTGTGAATTATGCAATCAGTGGTCGATAACTTGAGTGTACCATTTTTCAGAGATGTTAAGGTGAAAACAAACTAGGTTGATTATTTTAAGAAAATCATCAATGAAAGGAGTCAGGGGTGAGTGGAGTACAAATAGTATCTCCAGCAAGCCCAAGTTCGGATAACTCTATTTCTATTAAAGTGGTTTTGAATGCTGAAGGTTTTATTTATCACAATGCATTCTCTGCATTAAAGTGGTTGTCAAACTGTGACAACCACTTTAACCTACAGGTAAGCCTAGAATAAGGCTTACCTGTAGGTGCACTGCATATCTCCCAAACCTGTACGGTTTAGGAGATATGCAGTGTTTTGCATGTGCCGACGTCATGTCGGCCCATGCGCACTGAAGAAGTGGTCTCCGTGCCGTTTCTCCACTGACCCTGTGCCGCGACTGGCGGCTCCCCAGTGCATGCGTGGGAATGACGTCACACGACTCCGGCCAGTCACAGTGCCGGAGTCGCGGCCCCGGAAGGAAAAGGGGCAGAAGATGGACGCAGCCTGGAGCGGGGACATTGCTGGATGCCGCAGGCTTAGTTTCCAGGTAAGTGGCACATAATGGGCTACTATGTGATGCATAGTAGCCCATTATGCTTCTACTTTACAGGGTTATACTGAGGAAGTAAATCCAATCTGGGTTTACTTCCTCTTTAAGGTAAAAAAATGGACTGAGTACAGATCCCCCCGGCCGCTCGTATACTTACCTAAGCCCAATCTCAATCCAGAGCTGTGCATGAGAGCAGCAGCTCTCTCCCTCCTCATAGGCTCAGAGACATTGGCTTCTGCTGCTGTCAATCACAGTCAGTGAGGAGTGATCGGGGAGTAGGGTGGGGCTGAGCCATGCTCTGTGTGTCAATGGACACACAGAGTGTCACACAGGTGCAAGCCCACAAAAGTACCCCCATAGCAAGCGGTGGGGGGCCCCAGAGAAGGAGGATCAGGGCTGCTCTGTGGAAAACCATTGCACACAGCAAGTAAGTATAACATGTTTGTTTAAAATAAATATGTTTACAATCACTTTAAACAGATAGGCTTTGATCCCAGGTCAGCAAAAATATCTTGTAGTTATTAAGCACACATAATTAAAACCACTCAAATTGTTTTTCTATGCATAAATTGTCATACTTAAGTTCATATTATATATGATTGTGCTTCAAATTTTTGCACTTGCCCCATCACTATACAATTTTTTTCATGCTCAAAATGGCCACTTCCACTGTCACTGAACTAGTGTCTGTATTTCCTAATACAATACTAATCCAAAAGGGTTACTACCAGGTTCTGGGTAGATGTACCTCATACAATGCTCCAGATTTGTAAAGTAGACCTATGGCCAGGCTATGAGCACTTAAATATTTACAGCCAGTGTATGTACTTTGAAACAAACCCTAACTCATCTAACCTTAACCCTAAACCCTAACCTAGCTGCAGAAATATATGAGTAATTCACCTTCACGCTTCACAAGAAAAGCAATGAACTCATCCAAAATTGGTCTCAGCACTCAGCTGTCTCCCCTCTTTCTGTGCAGCTGCTTTTTTGTTTATATTAGGCTGCATTCACACCTGAGCAGAGCAACTTTGAGGTGATTTTATTTGAGAGGTTTTGAGCATTTTTAGAGGTTGTGACGTTATGCGAGGCGAGGTAGTGGACGGCCGATATCTGTCGCCTCGCATGCGTTCACTTGGAGTGCACTACAAAAAGTCCCTCCTGGGTTTTTGCCAGCTTTCTGGTCCACCCAAATCCCCCTTCAGCTGCTTTAAATGACCAGGAGGAGAACTCATTGTGGCTCTAGCCTGGGACTCAGTATCACTACACTGAGAGAGCTACAACTTGGGAATTGGTTGCTCTAAGGACTCAAAAAGAAAAGATTTGCATTTGTTTTGTTTGGAAGTATCTGGGACAAGCCCAACACCATATAGAGAGGTATCCTGATCTGTATAGTTTAGCCTATTTTGTTTGTTTTATGACTTGCAACCTTTTTATCAATAAAACTGGCAGCCCACCAGATTTTTAAGAAAGTTTGTCTTCAAGCTGCCTTTTTCCCACAACGTAATCTCCCACACGTGGTGGATTCAGCAGATAACTTTTCAGTATGGTGGAGATGTTGAAGGCCTTGCTACAGGCAACTGCGGCCCAGCAGGAGACCAACCTCCAAGTCGCACAAGGCACTGCAGCACAGTGGGAGAAAAGTCACAGACATTATGAAGCCCAGCAGGAGATCGACCGCCAGCTGATGGAGGCTCTTGTAAAGAAGGGGCCCACACCTCCTGTGCCAGTGGAACAAAAGTTGATCCGTGCCAGTAACCATCTGCAGAAGATGCCACCTGTGGGTGATGTGGAGGCATACCTCACCACTTTCGAGAGAGTCGATGTGCGGGAAGGATGACAAAAAGCACAATGGTCGGGACTGCTAGCACTTTTTCTGACAGGTTAGTCCCAAAAGGCCTATTTTGATTTGGAGCCCAATAAGGACCAGGACTATGAGTCTCTAAAAATGGAGATACTCGCACGCCTGGGTGTCACCATGGCAGTCCGGCCTCAATGGGTGCATCAGTGGACCTACCACATGGACCAGCCACCCCGCTCCCAAATGTTTGACTTGATCCATCCCATTAGGGAGTGGTTACAGCCAGATACTTTGCCAGGCCCTTAGATCGTGGAGCGTGTGGTCATGGACCGTTATCTGCATACGCTGCCTGCTATTTTGAGGAAGTGGGTCAGCCATGGGGACCCCAAAACAGCAAACCAACTGGTGGACCTCGTGGAGATATACAGTGCTGCTGAGGACTTGTTGCACCCATCTGCGCCCCACTCCAATGTATCAAGGGGTGAAAGGTCACCCGTCGGACTGTTCCAGGGTTCAAGGGCGTAGGGAAGTTTGATAAGAATGCTACGGCTAAAGAGACTATGGGCTATAGACCTGGAGACTGCCCAAAAAAGCCAGGAAGATCTTGAGAACCCTTAAGAGGACTGGGTATAGAGCACATACAGTGCTACCAATGTCATGCATTGGGACATATTGCTGCCAACTGTCCCCTAAATGATGAACTAATGCAGTGTTATAATGTTTATATGAAAAGGCGCATATCTCTTTTTGCACAGGACGCATGTACTGCATCACGTCAGGGTCGCATGGAAAGACAAATGTGTTTGTTGTCTGTCGATGGGAAGCCAGTCACTGCACTGCTTGATTCGGGTAGAGTTGTGACTTTATTAAACAGCAGTTGTGTAAATCCTGCAAAATTACACCCTAGCACCATCGGGGTCATTTGCATCCATGGGGATACTCGCGACTACCTGACTGTGTTGATTGACACCCCTTGGGGCAGTGTGACACATTCAGTGGGGGGCGGTACATTCCCTGCTTCATGAGGTCCTGGTGGGGAGGGATTTTCCCCATTTTTGGAGGTTATGGGAAGGCACAGAGAGTCTGTAGGATTGAGCTCCCCCTGCTGGGGAAGCACGGGAATTCCCACCAGAACCTTTTTGCCAAATGTAAGAGGAGATGGTAGGCAGGACCGGGGAGGGAGGAGACCCTCTTTCTTTACCTGTAATGGCTAGGGAGCTGGAGCAGCTGGAGACAGCTCTCAACTTGAGGTTAATGAACCAGAGAACATCTCTGATGGTAATAGTGAGAGGGGACAGAATGTGACCCCTGACTTAGAGGTCAGGATGGAGGATTTTTGTACAAAGCAATTACAAGATGTCACCCTCATTAGAGCCAGAGAGAACATTAAGATAATAAATGGGGAACCTGTGAATCCTAATTTAGGGGTGTCTTTCCCCTACATGGCTCTTAAAAACAATTTGCTGTATCAGGTGGTAAAACACGGTGAGGACAAGGTAGAACAGCTGGTGGTTCCCAAACACTTCCGCAGGATGATGCTAGACTTGGCCCGTGGTCATATAATGGGGGGACATCTGGGTATGGAGAAGACCAGGGAGAGAATAAATCAGAGATTCTTCTGGCCCGGGTTGTAAGCATAGATTATTGTGAGTCATGCCCTGAGTGTCAAATGCCTGCACCGTCGCCCCATTTACTCAGTCCGCTTGTTCCCCTACCCATCATTGAAGTGCCTTTTGAGGGAATTGGCATGGATCTGGCGGGGCCAGTAGTAAAGTCTGCCCGGGGCCACCAACACATTCTGGTAATACTGGACTACGCGACATGCTATCCTGAAGCCATACCCTTGCAGAATACCTCCGCTAAGACTATCGCCAAGGAATTGGTCCAGGGTTTTAGTTGCATGGGGATCCTAAAAGGGTTATTAATGGACCAGGGCACCCCACTCATGTCTAGTGTTACTTAAGAACTGTGCAAGTTGTACAAAATCTCCCATCTCTGTAGTTCTGTCTACCACCCTCAAATGGATGGATTTGTGGAGAGATTTAATAAAACCCTCAAAAGTATGTTGAAAAAGGTGGTCAACAAAGATGGGAGAAATTGTGATTTTTTGCTACCATATCTCATACTTGCCATAGGAGAGGTTACGCAGGAGTCTACTGGTTATTCCCCATTTGAACGCTTATATGGTAGACATCCCAGGGGGCGGCTAGATATCACAAAAGAAACGTGGGAAGGAGAGGCCACCCTGTATAGAAGCATCATAGAGCATATCTCCTTAATGCAGGATCGAATCGCAGCTGTCCTGCCCCTTGTACAGGAACATATGGAGTGAGCCCAGGAAGCCCAGAGGAGCGTTTATAATCGGGGTTCCAAGACCCGAACTTTCAATCCCGGGGACAAAGTCCTGGTACTGGTCCCCACTGTGGATAGTAAATTCCTGGCTAAGTGGCAGGGTCCCTTTGAGGCTAGGGAAAGAGTAGGGGAGGTAACTACAATGTTTACCAGCTAGGGAAGAGAAAACCGGAGCAAATTTATCATGTTAAACTCTTAAAACCATGTAAGGGCAGAGAGAGTTTACTGACCGTCTCCCCTCCTCAAAAGGACAGGATACCAATGACCCCTGACATCCCCATAACCGAGTCCTTGTCCATAACGCAACAAAATGACGTTAAAGAATTTGTTAGTAAAAATAGAGACTTTTTCTCCCCTTTACCCGGACTGAGCTCAGTGATCCAGCATGGCATAATCATGGAACCAGGTTTTTGCATAAATGTGAAGCCCTATAGTATCCCTGAGGCTAGGTGAGAGGCAGTGTCAAAAGAAATCAAAACCATGTTAGAATTGGACTTGATAGAGGAGTGCCACAGTGACTGATTGAGCCACATAGTGCTGGTCCCAAAGCCCAATGGCACTATCAAGTTCTGTAATGACTTTAGAAAGTTAAATAGCATGTCCAAGTTTGATGCATACCTGATGCCTCGGGTTGATGAACTTATAGACCGATTGGGAGGTGCCTGGTACATAACAACCCTAGACCTAACTAAGGGCTATTGGCAGATACCCCTAACAGAGACAGAAAAGGAAAAGCCTGCCTTTTCTACCCCTGAAAGGTCATTTCAATACAAGTGGATGCCATTTGGGTTACACGGTGCCCCTGCATCATTCCAAAGAATGATGGATAAAACCTTAAAGCGGTAGTAAACCCGCTGCTAAAAAAAAAAATTAAAAAAAATCCTGCAAGACAATAGCATAATATGTTAGTATGCATCGCATACTAACATATTATGAAATACTTACCTTAGAACGAGGCCCCCGATGCCCGAGTCGATCAGCGCTAAGGACGCTGACATGTTGGTCCTCTTCTTTCTTCCGGGTACGTGGCTCCAGCACTGTGAGTGGTCGGAGGCGCGTGACGTCACTCCCGCGCATGCGCGCGGGAGCTCTTCGCTCCTGCAGCCAGCTCTGAGTTGCCGGCCGCCTCGGCCGGATCGTCAGAGTGCATGCGCCACTAATGTCAGCGGCTGCATGCAGGGCGAATATCTCCTAAACCATGCAGGTTTAGGAGATATTCTTTTTACCTACAGGTAAGCCTTATTATAGGCATACCTGTAGGTAAAAACAGCTTTTAGGGTTTACTACCGCTTTAAGACCACACCGCTCCTACACAGTCACCTACTTGGATGATGTGGTCATCCACAGCCCAGATTGGGAATCGCATCTGCCCCGAGTGCAAGCAGTGATAGATTCCCTTAGGAAAGCGGGTCTCACAACCAACCCCAAAAAAAGTGCCATCGGTCTAGTGGAGGCCAAATACCCTGGCCACATTATCGGTCAGGGACTCATTAAGCCGCAAGCCAACAAACTAAAGGCAATCAAAAAATGACCCCAACCTCTAACTGAAAAGCAGGTGCATGCATTTCTGGGGATCACGGGGTACTATAGGCACTTCATCCCTGACTTTGCCACCATTGCCATCCTCCTGACGGACCTGACAAGGGGTAGAGGGTCAGTCATGGTGAAGTGGAACCCTGAAGCCGAGAAGACGTTTCAGAAATTAAAACAAGTCCTCTGTGCACAATGGTGCTTGTGACCCCGGACTTCACCAAGGACTTTGTGGTGCAGACCGATGCCTCTGATGTGGGTCTAGGGGCTGTACTGTCCCAGATCAGAGATGGGGAGGAGCATCCGGTTGTATATCTGAGCTGAAAATTAAACAGGCATGAAAAAAATGATGCCATCATCGAGAAAGAATATCTCGCTATTAAATGGGCCTTGGAGACCCTAAAGTATTATTTGTTGGGAAAGCCATTTAGACTGGTCACCAACATTGCCCCCCTGAAGTGGATGTGTGACAACAGGGAAAAAAATTGTTGGGTGACAAGGTGGTTTCTGGCCCTACAGCCCTACAAGTTTACAGTGGAACATAGGGCGGGAAAGCTGCAAAACAATGCGGATGCCCTTTCCCGGGTCCACTGAATGGGCGTGACAGTTTCTTAGTCGCAGGGACTTGAGCAGAGGGGGAGGGTATGTGACGTTATGCGAGGTGAGATAGTGGACTGGCGATATCTGTTGCCTCACATGCGTTCACTTGGAGTGGACTAGAAGTCCAGCCCGGGTTTTGCCTGGGACTCAGTATCACTACACCGAGAGAGCTACACCTTGGGAATTGGTTACTCTAAGAACTCAAAAAGAAAAGGTTTGTGTTTGTTTTGTTAGGAGTTGTCTGGGACAAGCCTGACACTGTACAGCAGAGGTATCCTGATCTGTATAGATTAGTGCCGGATGGCAAGGAGTTGTTTTGCTATTTTGCTTGTTTTATGACTTGCAACCTTTTATCAATAAAACTGGCAATCCACCAGACTTTTAAGAAAGTTTGCCTTCAAGCTGCCTTTTTCCCTGGAAAGCTGATCCCCATGAGCTAATCTCCCACAAGGTGTATTACAAGTGTTTTAGAAGCTTAGTACAAGTGTTTAAGAGCTTTAGGTGGTTTAGTTTTGCCAACAGAAAGCACTGAAGGTGGAGGAGATTAGGGGATAAGAACTGCTGTTTGAACAGAAAATATGCAACAAAACGCTTGTAAAACGCTCATGTTGCACATTTTCAGGCATTCCCACTGAAGTCTATGGGCCCAATCTGCCTCCAATCTGCCAAAAAGAAGCTTGTACTTATTTGAGAGACAGGCATTTGGTACAGGCAACAGAGCGCTCAGATGTGAAGAGGGGCCATTGAAATGAATGGGATTCGGTTTTTTGAGCGCTTCAGAGCTACAAGCTTCAAGCAGAAAATTGCTCAGCTGTGAAAGTGTAGACTCGCGAGACAACGGACATGGTTTACGGACAGAGAGTTTATTCATGTTCGAAGAAAAACCGTCTAACCTCCGTCTAACCCGGGTATCTGAAGTCACCCTTACGGACTTTTACACGTTGTACTCGCAAAATGTTCGCAAAACAACGTATAAAAGACAAGTTTGTCGTCAAGAATAGGGGATTAGAGGAGGTGGAAGTCACGAAAGACAACCGTTTTGATTTGGTGGATTTCGAGAATTTGTGAACATGATTCGAAGATTTTGTGA
>BLSH010423332.1:450751-463672 GCA_018402905.1 Glandirana rugosa | reverse complement strand
CCATAAATATGAGGTTCGAACTTTTCCTCGGACAACCACCCAAGTTTGTAACGTAAGGATCTACCTACAGAAACGTAAAATTGATTAAAGACGAAAAGTTTCTTCTTGATTTACTTGACTTACTACACTTTATTTACATTAAACTCGTCTACCAAAAATTCTATAAATTTATACAGTTTACATTACAAACGAGATCCTATAGAGTCTATTAGAGAACGGTTACATTATGTATGGATAAAGAATAGTGGGAAGGTAAAAAAATCCAATTACCCGTATTGATGACTTAACAAATACAATTCGATTTTTCACCTTATGAAAGGTTTGAAGAACTTATTATTAACGAAAACACTCACTACCCCCCACCCTGTCGGACTGAAAAAAGTAAACTGAACGGAGACTAGATTCGAATATTGAATAAATGTAACACAAAAGCAATTATTATTCAAGAAGTTTGGAAAGTATTCCACTTTTTAGCTTAACATAAACAATTCAGTAGTTATGCCCATTAACCTAAAAAAATGGAAGGGTGATAAGAAATAGGTATGTATTACATTGGCAAGAGATTATCTGAGATATCCTAGAGCAAACATTACATTTGACATATTTAAATATCTTAAAAACCATCTGCTCAAATTACATTTATTTCACATCATTCAGTTCATTTAGTTCTTCTTTGAAAAGCAGAAATTAGTTAAAATGCAAAGACATCCATCTAGGAATGCAATGTTTGAACCCACCAACAGGCTCCTTTTCAAGCTTGGAGTATAAATACCTGTTTGGGAGCTTATAATGTTGTATTTTTAAAGGGAGGTCTTTGCATTTATGTTCATTGCTGCCTATTTTATGCTTCAATAAATATCTAAATGGACTGAATGATGTATTATAAAAGTTCTTTGTGTAGACTGCTTTTCAGATATATGAGACTGGATTTCCCTAATTTATGCCATTAGACTATCGTCCTTGTGCACAAGGCATTTGAAAAGGAACAAACTGGAGTGTGCTCCATTAAAATAATTTCTGAATTCTCTATTTTAGTTTGGTAACATTTGCCTTTAAAACAAAAGTAATGACAACATTTTTTTAATGAAGAAGTTTTAACCACTTCAATACTGGGCCCAGACCTGCCCAGGCCTATTTTCAGCTTTGAATGACAATTGCACGGTCATGTAACACTGTACCCAAATGAATTGCCTTTTTTAGACAGCTTTCTTTTGGTAAAGAAATTGCTAAACAAATGAAAAATGACCGAAATTTAAAAAAAACAAACCTTTGTCTTAATTTCTGTCATAAAATTTTGAAAATTAGTAATTTTTCTTCTTCACTGGTGTGCACTGATGAGGCTGCACTGATGGGTGTTGATGAGACTGCACTGATGGGCATTGATGAGGCTGCACTAAAGTGCACTGATGAGGCTGCACTGATGTGCACTTATAATCTACACTGATGGGCACTAATGGGCACTGAATAGGAGGCACTGTTGAGGCAGCACTGATGGGCACTGATAGGCAGCACTGATGGGCAGTGATGGGGCTGCACTGATCATCAGGGCACTGATGATCAGTGCCCTGATTATGAGCGCAAAGGATGTACTAACAACTGTGTTGGTAATCGGCTCTCCTTTCCTCCCACAGACACAGGGTGACCGGCAAGTCTATTTACATGTGACCAGCTGTGATTGGACACAGCTGATCACATGGTAAAGGGCCAATGTGATTGGCTCTTTACCACAATCCGTGATCAGCCATGTCTACGGACGCCCTGCAAGAACTGGAAGCTCACACTGTAGTGTTCTTTTGGCTATAGCGCAGGTGAAAACTAGTGAAAGTATACCACATACGTAGATCACTAAAATGCAAGGTTTTCTTAATAAATCAGGCCTCACCCCATCTCAGATTACTGCATTTAAGAGGAAAATAAAAGCCTCATACAGCCTCATACGTGTAGAAAAAAGTTAGGAAATATGATTACCTTTACTATACTATCCCCAGCTTTTGGACTACATGAGGGTAAAATTACAATTCTTCCAGTGAAATCCTGGTAATGATAAGGGTCTTAAAATTTGTGAGAAGATGCTCTGGAACGGTGTATGTTAGGATATTCAGTATTCACCTGTATCTCACCAGAAAAATTGTCACATTACCCTGTCCAATGCAAAAGCCAGGGGTAAAGTAAGTATATCTCCTTATTTTTTCAACACGTTTTATTTCCACTTTAAAGAAGAAATTTGAGACGGGGACCTTTTAATGCAAGGCCCACTTTATGTCCAAATACCAAAAACATGACAAGGTCATGGGCAAATATGGGAAATGCCCATATTTGGGAAATTACTTGAGTCACTGGATAAGCAGAGTCTGCTGGGTAGCTGAGAGACTGGTTTTCTTTCATGTCCACTTTACTTTTTATTGACAGCACATTACAGTGGGCCAATTAGAAAGCCTTTATCGGACTGAATATAGGCTATGAATCCATTCTACTGACTTTTGCTCTTAATCAACAGAAAGACTGACATCATGGAAACCTAGCCTTTTAGTTCCCCATCAGACTCTCCCTACCCTCATTACAAAATTTCTTGGACATGTAGTGTGACGAGTACATTTGCTGTGAAGAAATGGAGTACATTGAGGAAGGAGTGTCCAGTATGAAGGCTCTGACCTCAGGACCAGACACTGGCAGATTTTTGTGTCTGTCTGTGACAGGTATACTGTATGAATCAGCCACAGGCACCAACAATTTTGGTGCTGGTCATTATGGGATTCTAAAGGGTATCTACATGCATTAGTACAATCCCAATTATGCTACAAAGCTGATATGATAGTGTTAGGCACCTTATGGCAATGGTTAAAGTGATTCTAAAGCTTTTCGTTTTTTTTAATAACAAACATGTCATACTTACCTCCTCTGTGCAATGGTTTTGTACAGAGCAGATCCTTTTCTTTCTGGGTCTTCCCTGGTGGTCCTGACTCCTCCCCCCTGCTGATTGTCCCCAATAGCAAGCCTCTTTCTATGGGGGGCATTCAAGCTGGCTTGCTTCTGCACATTGTCCATTCATACGCAGAGCGCGTTCCCCCCCCCCCTCTCTTTCTCATTGGCTCACTAGCTGTGATTGACAGCAGCAGGAGCCAATGGCTCCTACTGTTGTGTGATCCAAAGAAGTGAGAGAGAGCCAGCAGCAGAGCCGCAGCTCTCATGCACCTCACTGGATCGAGATGGGGCTGGGGGGGGGGGGTGCTGCACCCAGAAGGTTTTTTTTACATTAGAATGCATTAAGTTATAAAACTTCTGCCTTTAGAACCACTTTAAAACCAATGGATGCCCATCTTAATATTTTACTGATAAACTTGCAATGTCATAATGATCATGTATTCTTACTTCAAAATATTTACACAAAATGAGATTTGGCTTTCACCATACTTCTCTTGATTAGGATGTAATAGTTAAATGTCAAATTATGATTTAAAAAAAAAAAAAATTAGGAAAAAATAAAAATTTGAATTAGAATATTTGCTATTGTGTTTGTTTTTAGAAAACTAGAAGGTTTATTTTAAAGTTTTTTTTGCTTTAATACAACCAGTAACCCACAGATGCAGATTATTCCATTGTAGTTCTGCACTCTCTTTTCAGTAACAGAATCATGACATTCAGGGCCTCTATAATAAAGGTGTGACAAGCACAATTATGTATAGACAAACTGTGGTTATAAAAATGCATTGTAATTTCTATTATTTGTTAACGAAGTAAAATGATTGCTATGCTAATTAAATGTCATCTATGCAGATGTACTTTATGTTTAAACAATAAACTGACAGAAAATTGCTTTGGTTATGAAAAAGAATCAAAGGATAGAATGTTATGTCTATCCAATGCATAAATGAGAAATTTGATTTTCATCTTGTACAATGAAAACCAGAAAGTGGAGAAAAGTTTGTCTTTTATTTCTTTTCTTTTCCAAAAGAATTTTATTTATATTATGTGGTATACAGTACAAGGAAAAGGTATACAATAGTACAGAAGTAACTGATAGGGTACATATGTCCAATAACAGAGGAGTGTGCGAGCTTGTGTTCGTGAGAAGAATACAGGTGAGCAAATTTACATTTCTTGATCTGTGATGTTTACTAAGCGGCATTTTGGTCCTAGAATCATTGCAGATTCAGAATATGGTCTCATTTAGGTGAGTATGTTCAGGAACCAGGTATGTCTCCTATATAGCAAGTTTGACGAGTATGCTTGTATCTGAAGCTGTCTGATCTAGGGTGTGGGTGTGTGGTCAGCACACAGGCCCACCATAGGACTATGTTTTCAGGTTTGGGGTCTAGGGCTGAAAGTGGACGGGGGTGGGGGAGGGGAGGGTGAAGGGGGGGTGGGGAGGGGGTCGGGGGGGCAATGGGGTGAGGGGTGGGGGGATGGTATACATGCCATAATTTGATTGTAAGGTACCAAAGAATGTGGAATACTGGGTGCCTATGAGTTATGTGTGTGTGCATTTATGCCAGTGTTCTAATGGGCAGCATTGAATGAGTATGAGTAGAGTCTTGCAATGTTCATGACATTTCTCTGTGGTTTGATGGAGGGGCAGGAAAGGAGGTGGTTACGGGGCAGTCTGAAGGGTGTTTTATATGTTGTTCAATGGGGACCTTATAGCTAGGGAAGGGGCTGTTTGAGTGCCTGTTTGTACTCAGGGGAGGATTGGAAATGTATCCAGCAAGCTCATTGGGTATAGAATTTGTGTGGGGTGTTCCGGGAAATCGAGATGAGCTCTTCCTCTGCGATTTTGTTGATTTGTGTGTACCAATCTGCTAGGGAGGGAGTTCTGTTGGTACCCCAGAGTCTGGGGATGCATGATTTTGCAGCGTTTACCATCATTATTGCCAATGACTTGTGGTATGGTAAGGTTTTCGACTCCTGGTGGTGGAGTAAATATTGTGCGGGGGAAAAATCCAGCCTGTGTGTGGTGATTTGTTTAATTTGATTGTGTACCGGTTTCCAAAATGTTTGAATCTGTGTGCATTCCCACCAACTGTGTAAGAGGTCTCCTGGGGAACGAGAACATCTCCAGCATTTGTCTGGGATGTCTTTTATTTCATAGGCGGATTGATACTCCATTATACACATAACAAAACACAGTGAATCTATTAATGGGCTAAATAACTGACAATTCACTTGCATGCATCTGTTGCAAGAGATGTATCACTTCTTTGTACACATAGCGGCATGAGATTCATGGTTACCTTTACCTAAAACCTTCAACATTATTAATTACTTGCCTACAGGGCACTTTCACCCCTTCCTGCCCAGGCCAATTTTAAGCTTTCAGTGATGTCACACTTTGAATAACAATTGCGCGGTCATGCAACGCTGTACCAAAACAAAGGCAGGACAGATGGGTACTAATAGGCAGCACTGATGGGCACTGATGGGCATAACTGATAGATGGCACTGATAGGCACTAAGGAGGAGGCACTGACTGGCAGTACTGAGGCGCACTGAAAGGTATAACTGATGGCAGCTGACAGGCTTTACTGATGGGCACTACTTGGCAGCACTGGGGGCACTGGTGGGATTACATGATTATCAGAGCACTGATGATCTCTCAGTGCCCTGATTGTCAGTGCAAATGTCCCCTCTGAGGAATGCCACTTACTGGCTCTCCTCACACTCTCTCAGTGTGAGGAGAAGAATGCCGATAACCAGCATTTCCTGTTTACTCTGTGATAAGCTGTGATTGGACACAGCTCATCACATGGTAAAGAGTCTACGTCATAGGCTCTTTACTGTGATTGGTGATGTGCTGTGTCTGAGCGACACAACGCACCACTAATTGCTGTGTTGTGTGCCCCCAGGGCAAGAATGGGAGGACATCATATGACGTTCCCCTAGAATGAGAGTTACTCCCATTTTTTTTTTTATTTTGCTCTGTACAAACAAGTTTCCCCTTAAAATTATACACATAGGTCCTGCTTGATGTTGTGTAGTTTAAAAAAAATAGTTTCACTGATGTTGGATACTAGTGTCAGTGCTCGTCTTCCAGCACTGTGACTGACAGATCTGTTCTGTGAATGGATAAAGGGAGATACTGTTATTAACCAGTCCCTCCTCTCACCTCCTATTTCCTTGTCAATTCTCAGAATATCTTGCAATCTGTGAATGGGCAAAGGGAGAGTAAGGGGAAAGTAGGGGCGATAACACACACCCATGCCCCAAGGTGCACTGTCCCTCTGCATCATCACATCTAAATCAGGGCGATGGATCCTGCATTGGTCTTGATGGCGTCAGGACAAAGGGGGAGAGACAGCACGAACCGCATAGTGTAGTAAGACTTCAATAACTTTATTTAAAAAAATAGTAATATACTCACAAGGGTGAACATAGAGATCACATGTAGTCAAAGGGGAGAGAGAGAGAGTGCACACCTGCTACATCAAGCCGGGTCCCATAGTCAGGATAAGTAGATGGATGGGCTGTGGCTTACAGCGTCCAGACCTCTGTGTGGCCAACCTGCAGATGGAGATTAAACAGGCTTCCTAGTTCCCGCTCGGCTTCCTCACTCCCGATGACAGTTGTGAATGATCCATTTTCTCCTCGAGCGAACTGGGTCACAGGACTTGTTTTGAGGAATCTTCTTCTTCCTCAGCCCTTGAACATGTCAGGACTATAGACTGTTGAGCCTCAGGGGGAAAACACTTCAGGGACCGGTCTAGCAGTGTAGAAAGGCAGTGAATTAGGTAATTATATCTTCTGTTCTATGTCACTCAGTGGCAGAACTACTCAATAATAAACCCCAGCATGCCCGGGACCAAAGGAAAGGGCACCCGGGACTGATGGACTGAGACCAGTGAGTCATGGTTTTCTGCACCGGAGGGCCCTGAAAGTTCTAGGTATGCCTCTGATGTCACTTAAACCGTAACAAACAATTAACCCTTGCAGTGCGGGTGCAGTCTAACTGCAAGGGATCCTTCTTAAGTTTCCCAGAGTCTGACTTTAAAAAGAGATATAATGCAAGCGCAACAACAGAAAACATTTAGTTTAGAACCGATGTTTCTGATTAACTTAATCCTTCTAGTTGTCTGTACTTAGTATCCTTATCTTCTGATTGACTGTAAATGTAAGTCTGCATGTCAGTGTATGCGTTGGGCCCAGAACAGATTTTTCTCTAACCCTACTGCAGCTATGACTACACGGATTGCATCATGGATGAGCAACACGGCACACAACCAAGTGACAAAAGGCTGCAGAAAAGCCCAAGAGATGTATTATTGTTATTATTATACATTTTGGAGCATTTTTGGTGGAAGTAAAATGCATAAAAGTGAGGAAATCCCTGATTTTCAGTGTGGCCCTTTTCCAGCAGTGCATTTAAGTATGTTAAAAACAGTTTCTGCATGCTGACTTAAATTCTGAAAATAATGTCAATTGAAATGAGGTCCTTAGAGTAAACACGAAAAAGTAAAAAAAGATAAAAAATGTCATCCGTCTGGTTGTTTTTTGGCCTCACTCATTGATTAAGAATAAGTATACAGCTAGTAAAATTAGATGAAAGGCAGAACTCCTGCATACTTGTTCATAGCTAGTGACTAAAGACTTCATATTGGCATAACAGCCACGCAACTAGCAATTTAGAAAAAGTTAGTTTATCAGCGATAGCTGACATATCCATCACATTTCCATTAAAACCCAATATTACCCACCTGAGATGCACATCAATTTACCTTTAAGGCCTCATACACACGGGCGTTTGCACAAAAATAAGCAAAACGCCAGGCCTGACGTCAGGGAAAAAACTGACGTTTTGCTTGGCGTTTTGCATTGACGTCAATGCACGTTTTTTCACGCTAGCTTTTTGCGGCGTTTTCTGCCTCTATTCAAAATCAATGGTTCCCTATGGGAGCCATTGATTTGAATAGAAGCCGCACCAGAAGTTGGATCACGGTGATCCGACTTGCGGCACGACTTGTGTGCTAGGTGTCTTAAAGGGGAACCCCCGCAAAAAATTTGCGTGGGGCTCCCCGCCCCCCAAGAGCATACCAGGCTCTTCGATCTGGCATGGATTTTAACAGGAGCACCCACGCCGAAAAAAACGGCGTAGGGCCCCCCCCAAAATCCATACCAGACCCTGGTACGGTCCAGGAGGGGGGGCGCTTGCTCGTCCCCACCCCCTTTCCTGTGCTCGGATAAGGGTCTGGTATGGATTTTGGGGGGGACCCTACGCTATTTTTTTCGGCGTGGGTGCTCCTGTTAAAATCCATGCCAGATCGGAGAGCCTGGTATGCTCTTGGGGGGCAGGGAGCCCCACGCAAATTTTTTGCGGGGGTTCCCCTTTAAGACACCTAGCACACAAGTCGCGCTGCAAGTCGGATCACCGTGATCCGACTTCTGGTGCGGCTTCCATTCAAATCGATGGGCTCCCATAGGGAACCATTGATTATGAATAGAACACCTGACGAGGCTGTGTATACAATGTTAAGCAATGTTATTGAGCGTTTTGCCGGCTCGGCGTCAAAAACGCCATGACGCTGCAGCTTCAGAATGCACTGGTCCCGCGTTCTAGCTACAGCTCACTAACGCCGATGCCCTCTACTGCTCAAAAACTTCAACATTTTAGAGGGCCATTGAATAACATGGAGAGCAGCAAAAAACGCCCAAAAACGTGGTATAACAAAACGCCCGTGTGTATGAGGCCTAAGTATCAATGTATGTATTCCGATGTTCACAAGCCCTCAACATGCTTGTAGTTGTTCCTTAATGTGCAAAGATACATTAAAGATATTTTAGAATGCAAAACCTTTGGTTCTATGTTTTTCATTATGTCATCCATTTGTTAACAGCAAATGGTTCATTTGTGATTAGAAAAAGTAAGAGAAGCAAATGACAGCTGGAGATTCATGCTTCTATACTGGAAGTTATGGTAACCCATAAAAATAAATGGCAACTTAATTAACCTGGTCACAATTCCATCCTATCTATCATGATAATAAAGAACACTTTCCGTTAAATTTAGTTAGCCTACAGATCGCTTTATAATTTACTTGAAAGTGGCATGGTCGTTAATAATGGCAGGCACGTTAACCTGGGCAGTATTTCTACCATAGAAATCTCTGTGTTTAGCAGTATCCTTGAAGAGCACTCTTACCTAAACAGCAGTGCTCCTAACCTAGCAGTCTCTCACACATGGCAGATTTGTTGTCATCCAAACAGGGCTACATCTGATTTTGTAACACAATTATGTATATGATGTATGAGGTGAAGAGGGCTACTGTATAGGTGGGTATTAGCATTGGATCAGCTTCATTACATATCTGTGTTAGGATCATGGAAAATAATTGAATGTATGTCTAGAGAAACATTTTGCCAGTTTTATACTCCCTTTTAAAATATTGAATATTACATATATGAATAAAAGATATATCTATTATTAGTAAAGACATTGTATGTATTATGATTCTGAGTAGAACCTGAAAAGTCCCAATGTTTCATTTTCTATATAAAAGTTTTTAATTTGATGCTTTTAAGTTTTAGTTTATCTAACATGTGATCTCTCTAGCATAGCAGTTCTGATGAAAGGCAGTATTTTAAATATAAAAGACAGAAGTCAAAAAGCACTGGACAGTATAGAACAGCGGTCTTCAAGTTGTGGCCCAGAGGCCGGATGTGGTCCTTTGCTTGCCTTTATCTAGCCCTTCTGGGTACTAGTCCATCCACTGACACCAACAATGGGGCATTATTCCACTTACTAATACCATCAAAAAGGCACAATTCCTCCCACTGATACCAATGATGCGACACAATTCGTCCCATTGACATCAAGGATGGGGCACAACTCCTTCCATTGATAAAACGAAGGACCACTATTCCTCACACTGACACCAACAGTGGGGTACTATTTCTTCCATTGACACCAACAAAAGGGCACAAATCCTCCACCAGTGGTGGCCCGTCCATGAGGGGCGCATGGGCGCCACCCCCCCATCCATGCATCCAAACCCCTGATCTACAATTGTTTTTTTTTTAAGCACATGATTAGAGCCAGAGACTGTAATAGGCTTCAGAAGAGGGTGGGCTCGGCCTTCAGTGACCCGACCGACGCAGGGTGTGGGGTGGTGCCAGGTGGATTGTTTACCGCCCCCACCAGCCACCACTGTCACTGACACCAATGATCAGACACTATTCCTTCCACTGACACCAACTTTGGAGCACTATTCCTCCATAGACATATGGAATTGTTTACTCCCACTGGATGCCAGGACATTTTCTACTTCTACTGGTCCTAGTCCGACTCCCTAAAGTCTGAAGGGCAGTAAACTGGCCATTTCTTTAGAAAGTTTGGAGACCCCTTGTATAGAACACCATTTACATATTCTCTATGCACACAATAAGACAGTTGAAGCATCAACGACTAAGGCAGGTCATAGATTATAACATTTTCTTTCCTTCTATCATGGGCAGAAGGAAAGAAAATTGCTTGATTCCCCAATAAGTAGTGTTGCTGGCTATAGCCGACAGCACTCATCATTCTGGAAAAATCTCACAGGCTGGTTATACACAATTCAATTCATAGATCAACTTGAGTACAACCAGAGTGGCCATACATGGATCAAAATTTAGCCAGTCCTTGCAGAACTAGCCGAATTTTGATCCATGTATGGCCGGCTTAAGTAAAAATGTACTCGTACTTTTGCAATTCAACCCTAATATGTAGAGATGCAACTTTCTGAAAAAAACTCTGAAAGCAAATAATAGTGTTTGCATCTTTAAAGCATAACATAAAATAACTCATGTAGCCTTCACCAAATCTGAAATGAAACTGAGACCTCATATATGGAGTCTGATTTATTAAAGAAATTAAAGCCTTTTTTCATATAATTTATTATGCACACACCATGCATGTGGTGGTGAGCACAACAGTGACAGCATAACATATAATTCATTTATTAACAAATGATTTGCTATGCAGTGCACACTCCACTGACCAAGCATACTCCAGCTAAGTACCTCTTTTTAAATACCTTGAGTCCCACTTCAATTTTTCATGTTCTGTCTAACTGGCAGCTTGCCAGAAATGTGTTCTTTACCTACATACATTATCCTTCATCCCTATGTCAGAATGTTGAGAGGTATGATGTACCTATATATTACAAGCAGGATTTTCTCAACTATTTTAGAGTTTCTTATATCTCTTAATTATTTTGCATTTGGGTTTCACGTGGGAACGATACAGCATGAAGTGCACACTGATAACACCATGGTGACCATATAAAATCACTGAGAGTAAAAAAAGCTATAGTGTATAGTTTAAAGGTAAAACAATGTGGATGCACAGAAGTCTTAACTGCATCAGTGAAAAATACATTATATGATTTCATATCCTGCTACTTCTGATTGCATGTACCAATGATAAATACCTGTACATGTAGGAGGGTGCTTTCTTAAGAGCTGCTACCTCACTGTGCCGTATTCTTTATGTTTTGTCTATATGCTATTGTGTATTGTGATTGCCTTGTAACTGTCTTTAATGGCTGGCGCACTTTGGTTAGGAGGGGTTTAGGTGCTTGTGGTAGCAGACTTCCTGGAGTTCATAATATCATCCCCTTATTATGGCTTATAAATACCAAGGGAAGTCTACCCAGAGAGAGAGGTCAGTCCGCCTGTGGAAAGTGTACAGAGCACCTCTGTAAGCATGTGAAAGGATTTGGAACTCAGTTGGGGTTCCAGAAAATGGACCTTTGATATGTCATTGGACTTGAACAACCAAGGTATGGACCGGATAATGGAGCAGGCTACCAGGGGCATCAGGGACAGCACCACCAGCTTGTGTTATCTGTGGAGATGAAATATTCTGTACTGTGAGAAGAAGTCCTGCAGTGAAAGGTCCCATTGATTAAGAATATTTGCCTGGGGGAACTACATTAAAAACAAGTGTTGAATGGATAGCAGCCAGTCGGCTGGAGAGTAGATGACTTGGAGGAAATGACAGATGTCACCAGTAGTGAAAATATCAATGTGCTTAGATTCTTTCCCAAGTGGTTGGTACCCCAACTTGGGTCTGGCTGTGGTATGGGCCATCCTAGGAACCTGGCCTTAATGTAATGGGAGTGAAACCTCAAGAGGAAGATGCACAGTGTAGGATTTTCAGGAGTCTGAGGACAAAATGTCATGGAGTATGGGGTAAGTGTATGTAAACTGGGCCACTGAAGAGAGTGATGGAATTTAGGCTGGTGAATAGAGTTGAGCGAACCTCTGGAAGTTCGGGTTCTGCTGGTCCGTCCGAACTTCGGGACAAAGTCCGGGTCCGGGTCCGGACGGAACCCGAACGATCGCACGGACAACGAACCCCATTGAAATCAATGGGGACCCGAACTTTTATGCACAAAAATGGCTGTAACAAAGTCCTGGAAAGCCCTAGAGGGCTGCAAAAGGAAGTAAAATGGGGGTAAGGGTAGGGCAAGTGCCCTACAAAAAAATGGGGCCAGGGAAATAACTGTAAATATTTAAAAAAAAATAAAAACATAAATAAAGCAAAAATGGAGGTGAATGTGGATCATCTTCAAACTGTGTCTGAAAAGTATTAATTAATGGTAGAAGCCATATAACTGTTCTAAAATCATCTTCAAACTAGGGCAAGTGCCCTACAAATAAATGGGGATAGGGAAAATAAATTAAAATCAAGTAAAAAAACGGGAAGGGGGGTGGATGTGGAGTAGGAGCCTAGAGGTTGACTAGGCCGTGACCGTGGCAGTGTAGGTGGAAGTGGCGGTGGTAGAGGAGTAGGAGGAGGTAGCCTGGTAACATGTTTTTTTTTTGTATTGAGGCCCATTCAAAAAAAGAAGTATATGAATGGCTGTGTGAGTCCGGTCTAAATGTTTATTCTGCACAAGGTACAGACAAGTCTTGTGGGATCCATGCCTGATTCATTTTAATAAAGGTTAG
>BLSH010423332.1:411325-443829 GCA_018402905.1 Glandirana rugosa | reverse complement strand
GGGGCGGGGGAAGCGGGGAGCTTTCCCGACTGGCAGAACACAATGATTACTGCTAGTGGCTATAGCCGCTGGCAGTAATGGCAGGTAAAAAATCTGACAAGCTGGTTGTCCCCAGCTTAATTGATGGATTGACTTGGATACATGGATCAAAATTTGGCCTGTCCCTGTTGAACTGGCCTAATTTTGAACCATGTATGACCGGCCCTACTCCAGTAATCCATTCATGGACAAGGCAAATACCTGTTTTCTATTTTCTTTGCCATGCTTGTGACTGAGTGTTCAAAATGAACACATCTTCACTTTACTAAATGCACTTCCACAAATCAATCCTACTGTGTGTTAAAAACAGAAAATCCCATTTCGCTTTGTTGAAAGAAATAAATAAGTACAGTACTGTTCCTTATAGAAGTCAATTGCTTAATTTCAATCACAGCAAGCATAAGTAACATGAGGAATCCAGCAACATAATATATATAGAATATAATGTACACATGCACTATGCTGAGATGGGAAAGAGGGACACCATTTAGGACCAAGTATGTAGACAAAAGGCACAGCCCTGGCTTCCCCAGCTGAGCCATCCAAACCATGAGAGAATAAAACAGAACTCCAACCATAAATTACAAGATAAAAAAAATAATAGCCCATTAAAAATAAAAAAAACTTCTTGTTTTGCAATATTCACTTTCAATCCGAAGCTCTCCCCTGCACTACTTTTTTCCATCACCAGATTGCCAACATCATTCAACTTTCTGAGCCCAGTTTGTCCTGAACTCATCAACAGTATATAGTCTTGTGACTTCTATCAGTGTCCGGTTTTCATTTTCCTCTGACTGTCCTATGAGGCTGCAAGACTCCTAATGCTATGTCTGGACAGTGCTGATAGGCCCTGTGCTGATCACATGCACCCTCCCAAAAAAAAAACTCTATAGCAATACACACCAAGCTGAGCATGTGCAGAGTGCCTTGAAGACTCTGTACTATCAGCAGATGGATTGGGTGGATCAGAGAAGACAGGATCAAACAGCCTTCTTGCACAATGTACAGGATTAACCCCTTAGGTTCCACAGTGAGTATAACAAGCATGATTTACTGCATGTACAGACTGATTTTACTGTTGTGAGTTTAGTACCACATTAAAGTAGAGTTCCACCCACATATACATCTTTACAGGATCTGCTTCTGAACAGCAAACTAAAACATCATTGTGCATTTATTTTTCAAGCTGTATTTACCTTGTTTCCATGGTGTATTGGGAGATGTATGTCATCATTCCCAGGAGCCTGTGGGCTAGATTGATAGATTAGGTTTTCATCACAATGGGGGGGGGGGGGGGACTGACTTTCTCTGCTGCTGGCAACCCAAGACAATCTGTGCATCGTGCCTTGTGATGCACATGCATGAGATTGGGAGGTGCATGCTGGATGACCAGCAGTACCTTATGCCGGAAGAAGACACAAGTGGGCTTCACATGCCTACAATTAAGATGAGAACGCACTGACATACAAAACTAAAGGTTCGTTTGAAACAAAAATACTGAAATAATACAGTGACTTTGCATATAATTAACTTTATGGAAAGTTATTAAAAATCACATCAAGGGTGTCTTTTTTTAAAAGACTGGAACTCCGCTTTAAGCTTTATTACAAAATAGGATCGGATAAACCCACAAAGTGCTTTTTCACTATACAGTGGAACCTTGGTTCACAAGTAACGTGGTTAACAAGCATTTTGTAAGACGAGCATTTTTTTTTTACAATCCTGACTTGGTTTGCGAGCCCTGTCTCGCAAAACTAGCAGGATTAAGCCTCTGTGCATGCAATACCGCATGTGACCAGAGGTGCAGGGGTGCTGGTAAGCCTCAGAGAGCATTCAAAAATTCTCGGTAATACAGAAAATTTTAACAGTTCCTGAGCATTTCTGAATGTTTCCGAGGCTCACCGGTGCCACCACACCTCTGGCCACATATGATATTCCATACACCAGGCGCCCCCGGACCTCTGGCCACATACAGTACTGCATTGACAAGCAGTGCTGTGGAACAAATTATCTGAGTTTCCAATGTTTCCTATGGGGAAACTTGCTTTGATATACAACCAAGGTATGGAACGGATTATGCTCGTAATGTAATCCAAGGTTCCACTGTATTTATTTTATACTAGCATTTCAAAGTAACAAAGGCAATAATGTACACATTGTACAGGCTTGATCAAAGGTTTGCTGTAATGTAACACTTTGGGTAGATAAAGTGTGCGTCTATATATCAGACAAAAGGGGGGGAATTGAAAACATAAGAGTGACAGAAGGATTAGGTTCCGAGGAGAGACAATCCCTTCAAAGGAGGGACAGTGATAGTGTGTTGGTCACCATGCATACTGATCTAGGTTGAATGATAATCCATACAGACAGCAACAGATCAGCTAGCAATGTTGGATTACTGACAGACAGTAAAGTTTGTAGAAAACCAGCTTGATAAATAGGTAGAAGAAAAATTTATTCAAGCGTATAGTTCATCATTTAGCAGCGATCCTGAAATCATTCTAAAGGAAAGGTTCAATGGACAGGTTAAAAGCTGTTTAATGCATGCATTACAAGTAAACGAAGTGTGCTATGTAATCTAACAATGCCAGCCTTGCTATTTTATAATAGAATGTTCCACAAAATTGAATCATAAGGAAAAGAACCATGTGGGAATACTTCCTCCTAATCTGGATGTTATTTTGGAATAAAAACCCCTCTGTTTCGCTTACAGCGTTCTGTTTTGAAGAGTAATGTTCCAAGTACAGAAATCAGCTACTGTGTGTTGTTTGCTCATTTCTCATGCCACAAATGTGTGTTATTCGTTGCTTCTGTTGTTTTCTGTTCTGCTGCCAATTACATTTGGAAATCCAATGTCCTATAGATGGCAGCCTTTACACATCCACTGTGCTAAATGGAATTCTGGAGATTTGCTTTCCTGTTTCTCCTGTTGTAGTCAAAACATATGTTTTCTTTCTTTTTTTTTTTTTTTTTTTTTAGTAATTTGGTTTTATCCTAATCATATAGGTGTCTACTGAAGTGAAATAACAGATTTTTATTTTGCTCATGTTGCCCTTTTTTCAATCTATTTTATAAAATATGAGAGCAGAGTGTCAAAACATGCTGAAAATTAGATTGATGAAAAAAAATTAAAAACAAAAATGAAACAACTAAACAAAAAATAAATAAATTGCAGTCATTTCCTGATTTAACGACTCTCCTTTAAAAATAAGATTACATCAGGTGATGTAAATTATCCATTCAAATTTCAGACAAGTAGCCAGGAAAATATGTATACACTGACTATATGTACAAAATAGCTTTTGCTGGGTTATTTTAATTTTGGAAACAATATGGGAAGACAAGTAGATGGATTGCCTGAAAGAGGTTTTTTAAGGGTCAATGTCATTAGAATAACCAACTTTATCTAAAGTCACCCTGTAAAAGTGCAAGATGTATACTTACCTTTCTAGGGGTAAAGGCTGAAATTTAATTATTGCAAAATGTGTGTTAAAACTCTGCCGTAAAGCATATCCCCAGCTGCTGTAAGTATCCTGCACACTCAGGGGTTAAAATAATTGTTCTCGATACCCTACACCGAAATTCCTCCTGCCAGCTCCAATGTCACTTCGAGATGCACAAGCTAGTGGGAGGAACAGCTTGCAGCGAGGGGAATCGACACACCTGGAAGTAGCATACCCACAGCCTGGGCCCGGACTAGGGGTGGGCAGAAGGGGGAGTTGCCCAGGGCACTGTGGTATCATGTGAGGAGATTGGGGGGGAGGGGATTTGTGGTGGAATTTGGGGGACGGCAAGGGGCAACTATAGTTCTAGGAGGAGGAATCTGGGGGGATAAGTGTGGTGATTTAAGGGTATTTGTGTCTGGAGGAGTAATGGGGAAGATTTGTGCTTGGAGGGGGGATTGAGGGGGGGCTTTGTGCTGGAAGGGGGGATTTGGAGTGGGGGGAGATATGTACTCAGAGGAGAAATTTTAGGGGTTGAGGATTTGTGCTAGGAAGGGGGATTATTTTTTTCGGGGAAAGTATTTGTGCTGGGGGGATTTGGGGCCAAAGATTTGTACTGGAAGGAGGTGGAATGTATGCTTAGGGGGTAAGAATGCAGATTAGTGCTCAGTTTTTTTGGGGGGGGATCTCTGCTGACATATAATATTCATACATTGGGGGGGGGGGGGGAGACGCAGTTTGACATGTTCGCCCTGGGCTCTAGATGACCTTGTCCTGGCACTGCCCACAGAAGCCAGGGATTGGCAATGATTTATAATACATGGGCTGCCAGAAAGATTAATATTTGTCTTCTTTTTTTTACCGGGTTGCTTTAATTGAAAGAGGAGACCCCCCCCCCAAAATAAATAAATAAAACTTAGCGGCTACAAATACTGTAGCTGTTGACTTTTAATATAAGGACACTTACCTGTCTAGGGATCTAGTGATTTCCTCACCCAAGCCGATTCTTCAGTTGGCTTTTGGCGCAGGGACCGGCATAGAGGTAAGGGAAACAGGAAATTAAGTGCTGCGCTATGTGAATGGTCCCAGAAGACAGCGGGGACCGGACTTCTGACTCAGATCACCTGTCAAAATCAGGTACCCGCTCCCCCCTTTCCCCCAAAACAGTGTCAAATGTGGCAATGGAGGGGGGGTGGGGAGGGGGCAAAAAAGTGGAGCTTCCACTTTGAGTGGAGCTCTGCTTTAAAGTTGGTAACCCTAACAACAGCATAATTTTAAATGAGCAAAATTTTCCATCTAATAATGACACAATGTGGGAAATTTACTAAAACTGGAAAACTCAGAATTTTTTGCAACGGTGCATGGTAGCCAATCAGCTTCTAACTTCAGCTTGTTCAATTAAGCTTTGACAAAAAAACCTGGAAGCTGATTGGTTTCTATACAGAACTACATCAGATTTTGCACTCTCCAGTTTTAGTAAATAACCCCCAATATATTGATTGCAGCCTTTTTACAAATAGCTCCAAAGACATGCTGGTAGGTCAATTAGATCCTCTCTAAATTGGCCCTAGTATGTGTATGTTTGAATGTGAGTTAGGGAGCTTAGATTGTAAGCTCCTTGAGGGTAGGGACTGATGTAAAGTGCTGCGTAAATTGACGGCTCTATATAAGTACCTCAAATAATAGGTCTCTATGCATAAATAAAGTATTAGTGAGTTTCCGCATGTGAATAGAAGCATTCATTATTGTTAGGAATCTATTAATAATAGAGTAAGGGCTTATTAAACCCAAAAGCAAACATTCATTTTGTTGCAGCTTACCGATTCTTAGATGTGATGGCTGCATTTGTTTTGGCTTTTTTTCCTTTATTTTCACCTGGTGATCATACCAGCAAGTATGTTGTTTTTCAACAGAACAAGCTATCCTGTAGCCGTTCGAACGTTAAGACAAACCATTTACCACTGGCGGGGTGCTTTTAATGGTCATTTTGCTGTAACTGATTATAAAGTGTGAGCTGGAGTTTGGCTTCAAATTGTTAGTGTATTTAAATTCACTAGTCTATCTAACACTCCCCTCCTCCCAGACTGACAATGCTGCGGTCCAAAGGTTCCCCCTGTGCTTCATCCAGAGTGGGGGTACTCTAATACAGGAGGTGTTACTGGCCAGATCATCAGGTGAAAACAGAGGGAAATAAAGCCTAAAAAGAAAATGAATGCAGTCACCACCTCTTATGATTGGTAAGCTGCAATATATTACATTTTTGGTTTGGGGTTTAATACTTCTTTAAACATGGGCAGACCTAACCATGCATTTCAGGCTTTAGAGATCAGTTCATTAGTATCAACAATTCGCTAACATGTAAAAATGACTAGTGATGCTGTTCTATTACTCATAGCATCGAACGTAATAACTTCTAGTAGTAATGTAGAGTGGTTAGACAAAAATACTAATGTTTGGAGGATTGCTATTGCTATTATTATTCTCTTTGTACCACCTTTTTATTAAGAAAACGGGTTTCATTAATGGTAGCTCCACCTACATTCACATTTCTAAAGGCCATGTCCACCCAAAAGTTCTATTTTAATTTTTGGTGGGTATCGGTATTGAATCACCAGATTCTTACATCTCTTGGCAGTTCACCCACAGTCATTTTTATACATCCCTTACCATAGCAAAAGTGTCACTCTTATAGCTGGACTCCTAGAACATCTCTGTATTCAATATTAAGTAGAATCCTTCAGAGAAGGCACCATCCTTTGGCTGGACCATAGGAGTTGATTGGGATGTCATGCCGCTGGAGACCCCAAGAGATATAAAAACGCAGAAGGGCTATTCAATTTATCAGCATCCATGCAAAATGGAAATATTCGTTTTGGGTGGAGTCGCCCCCTTATATAAGGAACACAGTTTTGGGATACCCGACCCAACTTCAGGTTTTTCTGCAAACAGACCCGTTTTAAAAGAAAATAAATAATGAGCTTTACATATAAAAACAGGCTTACTAGAAAGGCAAAATGCAATACACAAATACAGTAACCCAGAGAAAACAATCAGAATTGATCTACTGCATTTTCCCCATCAATATTTCTCTCAAGGATTCAATATTAATTATAATTAAACGAAGAACCGCTAGCAGGTTTGCGTATGCATTTAATTGTGTTAATACTCAAAATTATATACATTAACAGTGTATGGGCAATGTTTCTTCATTAGATAAGAAGTAATTTACCAGCCCTTTAAACATAATTAAGCCAGACCAGTTAGTCAAATTAAGGGTTGCAAGAAGCGACTAATGCCTGCTTAGAAAGACTGACATGGCTGAGGAAGAGAGTGTAACGCAGGTTATCAATCATAAGCTAGTCCTCCTGTTCTCCTTCTGGGGGGGTCTGTTGTGTATTATGTCCTTGTCTTTACTACCATTATATCTGACATGAGAAAAAAAAAAAAAATGTAACCTCAGACAATTCCGGGCTTTTTGTCATGTCCTCATAAGTCACTGTCTTGTGTTGGTTATGTGATCAGCAGGAGGTTAATTTAGTCTCTCTGTACATTTCCTTTTCCTCAACCAGCACAGTGCTTATTGACTAACCTCACGCAAGCAATATCAAAGCAGAAACACATAGTCATTTCTGAGTTTACATGGAGAGAGGTGAAGAGAGGAGACAGGAGTCTTCTATATGAGTATCTCAACCCATGTCTGCCAAGCTGCCACTTGGCATGACTAGGTCAAATCACAATGCCCTAACTGAAGGAAGGTAATGTAGCGGCAAATAATTCACATCATGATTGCGCCTGGTCTTTTTTCACATAATCAATAAAAACTAATTTATTCCCTTCCTTTTACACAAGTTAATAAGCTTATACTCCATGGCAATAGGTGATTAGATCAAGCTGACAGAACCAGTGCCTTCTCTAGCTTAACCCATTCCTAATTATAAGTCACTTAACCTGAATTTCTCACTTCTATTATTTCTTTCAGTGAACCCCTCACTAACACTTCTTTCTAGTGAACGCTTCATTTCTTCTTCCAAATATCACTCCTCTACACCTCGCTGCCTCATAATAATTCTCCTCCTATCACTTAACTCATTCGCCACTATCCCCCTAGCTTACCAGCTCTATCAACTCTTCTTTAGATCACACAACCCCACCATGCCCACATTGGGTTCATGCCCACATGGTGTTCTTCAACATCTACTTTATTGACTTCTGGCTTCTCATTCTTCAGCTCTCCACATGCCAAATATTACTAACAACTGCTAATTACTTGGAGGGGTATGAGAAGGAAACAGAGATAAGTCTGAGGTTTAAAGTTCCCTAGAGTGCAAGGTACCAGCTGAAATGTTTTGAGGTGATGATGGAGGGCAGGCATGCTGATGGCCAAGGGAGGGGGGCATCAATCTGCTTACCTGACAATGACATACATGACCAGAACGTTTCCAAAGAGCCCAACCACACAAATCATGGAGTAGAGAGCAGTGATGATGATTGCTATGATGATGGAGTTGGTGTCCTCAGGGGGGATGTCTCGTCCATTACATAGAAAGGACTGGTTCCCATCCAGTCTGGTCATGTTCCCCAAGACACCAAATGGACATCGCATGGCAGACAGGGTGGCATTAACACCTAGAGCGCCTGTGGTGGTGTTGAGCTGACTGTCAGCAGGTGGCAAGGAGCTGTTCAAGGTAATGTCCATTTTGACAGTAGCAAGCGATACTTCAGAGGTAAGACAGGCTAGGATGTGACTGCTGTATGTATCCACAATCCCTTCAGTCTCTCTCACATCTTCCTCCTCCTCTTTTGCTACTTCCCCCTTCTCCTCTCCCCCCTCCTCTTTACAGTCACAGAGAGAAACCTTTCAGCCTGCAAGTAACTAGGCAATGACAGAGAAGAGGAAACAAGCCTATGCTTTGGCTGCAGCTTTAAAGCTGAATAGTGTGCTCTCTATAGCTGCGTTCAGTGTCCATGGGTTGACATGTGCACTAGCTTCTACCTGCTGCATCCACATTGCATCCTCTTTGAACTCATCATCACAAATCTTCCTGAGCATCTCTCACACGCTTTGCCATCCTGTATATACAGGATTGTGTTAGTAAGGCTTGTTGCCACTTTTATTATGCTCAGTGACAAATAAAAAATCAATAATAACCTTGGATCCGTGCACTTCACCTAATATCATACAGTATCAGTGTTTCCAATAACCCTGAGAGATGTGCACAATCTCCTGACTCTGATCATCTGAGCAACAGATATTAAATACCTCAATCCTCTAGTCATGTTAGTGTAACAGCTGCCAGGGTGGCAGTAAGCTTCCGATCAATAAACCTTGTGGAAGCCCATGTAATGCAGAGATAAGGTTG
Source organism: Glandirana rugosa (assembly GCA_018402905.1). NCBI lineage: Eukaryota > Metazoa > Chordata > Amphibia > Anura > Ranidae > Glandirana > Glandirana rugosa. The sequence continues at coordinate 434,987 of BLSH010423332.1, read as the reverse complement.
TCAGCTCTCCCTGCATACACAGCCTTTCATTTACCTTGGCTATCATGACTGAAGTAGAGAGCTGGAGGGGCTCAGGGAAACGAGCGTTCGTTCCCACTGCACACATTATAGGCATCAAATGGAAAGTGTAGCTTTTCCGCACCGTTACTTCCCCACAGTGCCACATTTCTCAATACTGAAAGAAGTAGAACACTACTAGCTACTTTAAGGTTGTAAATGTGCAAGTTACACCTGCTGTTTTTCAGTACCAGCAATTAGTTATAAAGGGATTACAGAAAAAAAAAATCTGAAATATCTAATACTTACACATGTCCATTTAATTAATTATTTTAACAGAAATATTTCTCGAGAAACATACGTGGGCAGCCATTGCTAACGCACTTCTAGTGATGCTAGTTCCCTGGCTATTGCACTGACTCAGTGAATTCAGTAATGTTTGAGTTACTGACTGAGGACAAATATGCAAATCTGGAGTCAAGTCAGATGTCCTTATTTGCATACTCAACCACTTGCCGACCAGCCACCGTCGTTATACGGCGGCAGGTCGGCTCTCCTGCACAAATTGCTGTAGCTGTACAGCGGTTTGCGCATTCACGATTGCACGCTGCGGGAGCGTGCCCGCGGGTCGTGCGGACTCTGCATCCGCCGGCGTCCCGCGATCGCCTTGTACATAGGCAGAATGGGGGATCTGTAAACAAGGCGTATCCCCGTTCTGACAGGGGACATGTCAGAGATCTTCTGTTCCCTGTGATTGGCAATAGTGATCTCTGTCATGTTCCTGCCAGCCCATCCCTCTACAGTTAGAACACACCTACGGAACACTGTTAACCCCTTTGGTCGCTGTACGGCGGTTCGCGCATGCGTGATTGCACGCTGCTGGAGCGTGCCCGTGGGTCAGGCGGACTTGGCGTCCGCTGGCGGCCCATGATCACCTTGTACATAGGCAGAATGGGGATCTGTAAACAAGGCAGATCCCCATTCTGACAGTTGACATGTCAGAGAACTTCTGTTCCCAGTGATTGGCAATAGTGATCTCTGTCATGTTCCTGCCAGCCCATCCCCCTACAGTTAGAACCCACCTAGGGAACACTGTTAACCCCTTTGGTTCCCCCCCTAGTGTTATCTGATTCCCTGCCAGTGTCATTTATACATTGATCAGTGCATTTTTACAGCACTGATCAATGTAATAATGTCACTGGTCCCCAAAAAGTGCCATTTGGGGTCAGATTTGTCTGCCACAATGTCGCAGTCCCGTTAAAAATCGCAGATCACAGGCATTGCTAGTAAAAACAATTATAAAAAATAAAAGTCCCTAAATCTATCCCCTATTTTGTAGACGTGATAACTTTTGCGCAAACCAATCAATATACGCCTATTGTGATTTTTTTTTTTTTAACCAAAAATATGTAGTAGAATATATATCGGCCTAAACTGATGAATACATTTTTTCTTTTTTTTATTTATTTTTTTGGATGTGTATTATAGCAAAAAGTAAAAAAAAAATGTTTTTTTTTCAAAATTTTCTGTCTTTATTTGTTTATAGTGCACAAAGTAAAAACCACAGAGGTGATCAAATATCACCAAAAGAAAGCTCTATTTGTGGGGGAAAAAAAGATGTAAATTTTGTTTGGGTACAACGTTGCAAGCCTGCGCAATTGTAAGTTAAAATGCTGCAGTGCCATATCGCAAAAATGGCTTGGTCAGGAAGGGGGTAAATCCTTCCCGGGCTGAAGTAGTGTAACTCCACTTTCATGGGGAAAAAATAATATAGCATATACAATTATTACACAAGTCATATAGTAATTGAATGCTATTAAAAATTACCTTTCCTTTTCAATCTGCAGCTCTGTCATTCTCTGTAAAATGCAATATGGTAACCTGGAGGTGTTCTGTATACAGCTGGTGTATAGAACGTCCCCCAGAAATGTTATTTCCTGCTTCTGTGATTGGCTTACTGATTTTCTCAGCACTAAGTCTGCACTAAGATGAGATTTTGGGCATCCCCTAAAACAAAATTTTGGTGAGATACTCCCAAAGAGTTATTCACTTCTAAAGGGATGGAGACCCTGCAATATCCCTCATTAGAGCCCTGCAAGTACATCAGCTGATTAATAATTATGAAATCACTCCCATTTACATTCACGTTGTACATTGACACAGAGAAACAAACAGCTATTTCTTCACAATAACAAAAGGTAGGAATTTGCTGCAAAGTTTGTTAAAATACCTGCAGTGTACATAGATCACTCAGAGGAGAATGTGTTTTTTTTTTCTCAAAAATTGAAGTTACTCTTTAAAGCGAATATTTTTTTTTCTTCCTGCAAGGTAAAGTCATAATGTTCTAGTATGCATCGCTGCATGTAATGTAAATATCTCCTGAACGGTATACGTTTAGGAGCTATTTACACTACCTATAGGTAAGCCAAGGCTTATCTATCGGTAAATCTCAGCAGAGGAAGTTTACTTCCTCTTTAAGCTAGCCATAGATGGATTGAAATTCGCCCGGTTACATATAATGATTGACTTTCCTCGAAACGGCTTCTTGGAAAATTTACCTTCAATTAGCATTGCAACCAATCAGCTGCAGCACTGATCAGCATATTCTGACAATGGAGCAGTCAGAATACAATAACACACAGGGAGGATTCTTTCGTCCACCTCACTTGGATGGAGGATTCCTTCCCGGGACTGATCAAACAAAAATGATCCATGTCTGGCCAGTCTTATTTTTAAGAGAAGCACAGTGTTAAAGCAAGAGGGTAAACATGGCAACCAAGAAACTAGCACTCACAGAATAAGTAGCAGCAATTACAACCTCTAGGCCTTTTCTAGAAAAAGTTTCCTTTAAAGTAGATAAAAACTCTTAACTGATATTAAGCACTTGCCGACCGCCCGCCGCAGCGTGACGGCGACAAGGTGGCTCATTATCGCAAACCGCCGTCACCTGACGGCGGCCGCGATAACTAATATTGTGAGTGCGTGTGCGCCGCCGGAGGCACGCTCGCGCGCTCACTGTGTTCGGGGGGGTGGGGGGGGGGCAGGGAGCGGGTAGGGCGGACTCGATCTCCGCCGGCTACCCGCGATGGCCCCCCTGCAGTGAGAGAACGGAGGTCTGTGTATGTAAACACGGACCTCCGTTCTCATAGAGGGGGAAGGGCGATGATCACAGCCTTCCTCTACATGGAACACGCCCAGGGAACACAGTTATCCCTTAGAGCGCCCCCTGCAGGTTAACCCCTTCACTGCCAATGGCATTTACACAGTAATCAGTGCATTTTTATAGCACTGATCGCTGTATAAATGCCAATGGTCCCAAAAAAGTGTCAAAAGTGTCCGACATGTCCGCTGCAATATCGCAGTACTGCTAAAAATCGCAGATCGCCGCCATTACTAGTAAAAAATAAAAAAAATTAAAGACCCCAGAAATTAATTCTCATCATCCGTAAACGCGGCAACTTTTGCACAAACCAATCAATAAATGCCGATTGCGATTTTTTCAAAAATATGAGGAAGAATATAAATCGGCCAAAACCGATGAAAAAAAATGTTTTTTTATATTTTTTTTTTGGATTTGTATTTTAGCAAAAAGTAAGAAATTTGGGATTTTTTGCAAAATTGTCGCTCTTCTTTTGTTTATAATAGCGATCAGAAATGACGCAGAGGGGATCAAATACCACCAAAAGAAAGCTCTATTTGTGGGAAAAAAAGGACACAAATTTTGTTTGGGTACAACGCCGCATGACTGCGCAATTGTCAGTTAAAGCGACGCAGTGCCGAATCGCAAAAAGTGCTCTGGTCCTAAAGTGTGAAATCCTTCCGGGCCTGAAGTGGTTAAGCTTGCTAAAGCACTGTATATCACAAACAATTGTCATTTTGTTATTTTTAATTAAATGCCAGTATTGCTTTTTTTTTGCATCTCAGTTTTGCTTTTCTCCTGCATCCTTTTTTCAGCTACTTTCTGTCTACACGCATGTACTCCAGCAAAGGCTACATGGCATTACTCAGGGCTGGTTTCCTGATGGTGAAAGCAGTGGAAGATGCCTCAGTAATAGTATGTTATAACAGCACTTGGGGTTAATTTACTAAAGGCAAATAAGACTATGTAATTTGCAAGTGCATTTGCATTCATTTTCCCCAGAGCTTAGTTAATGTGGTGAAACTCTGCTGATTTTCATCATACAATCTTGTGCATGCAAAAATGATGTATTGTTTATTTTCCTTGCACCTAACCGGCTATTCTTTACAATGTGAAGCCTTCACCACATTCACTAGGCTCTGGGGAAAATGAGTGCAACTGAACTTGCAAAGTGCACAGTCTATTTCCTTTAGGAAATCAACCACATAATTTCCACCGGACATGATACAACTCAGGAGCACAGTTGTAAATCAGCAACCCCCGTATCACCCTATAAAAGTAGGTACCTGAGCAATAACCCTTATGGCAGGATCACTAGCTATTTTTTTAAATTAGCCACCTTCTGCCCAGCCACTATACATAGACGGCTGGGAGCGAGCCCCCTCTGTCCCATGTGGATGTACCTCTAAGTCTTCCCATTTTGGGCACTGGTGCATGGCCCCCAGGACACTCACCAGCACAATTTGTGATTGCTGTGTCCACTGGCTGCTGTGATTGGCCCTTTACCATGTGATCGCTGTTTCCAATCCCAGCGGATCACATGTAAACAAAGGCTGCAGTGCATTGTAGATCTGACACTCATTACAGTAATCAGAGCAGCTTACAGTGTTTCTGACCATTAAACAGAACTGGATAATGTCACCATAGTGACAAGGCACTGTTCTGGTGACAGTGATTTTTTTTAAATGTAAAGCAAAATTAAATAAATAAATACAAATAAATCACATTCACTTTTGATATGCTCTCCGGGGACAAATCTGTGTTTAGATCACTCTTCAGAGAGCATTACACAGTTTTAACCCCCTAAATACTGGACTACTGCACTGCAACTGTGTGCCTTGTGCACAGTTGCAGGGCAGTTACATTGAGGCCCCATTCACCTGAATGAATTGTGCTGAGCAGGCAGTAATGTCTGCCAAGCACAATGGGGAGTATGATTTCGGCCATGGCATGTATACACCCCCAGTAGAAATGCAGCTCAACGGCAGGGGTTTTACCACCCCCAACCACAAGTTTAAATGAGCTCTTACACACTCACCACACCAGTGAAGCCAGTCACAGTGTTGCTGAACACTGCCACACCAGTCCCAGTGGCACCATAAGCCCTCATTCACATGGGACATATCAATGTGTACCCTGTGCAAGGGACAAATTTGTCCATGCCCATTCCCATATAGGCATTCCTATTCATGTCTATTGGGACCAGGTGGCTGCAGGGTCAAAACCTCCACTCCCAATCTGACATCCATGTGTGTACAAGGCCCGAACACAGACAGACACAGTGGCACAACCTCCCCATTGCTGAAGAAGTCCACGCCCTGTGCTAGGATGTCATGCGTACATCGGGAAGGGGTTACGTCTGACATCCCCTGTGGCCATCTTGGAGGAGTGTGTTTGCATACACAGCAGTCTATGATCGCTTGCACTTGGCTTTAAGTGCTTGTTTTGTGAGTGTTTTACTTATACTTTTACTGTGATTAATAAATCCATTAGACAGAGAGCACTAGATTCTTTATTTTTTATTTATGGTGGAGTTCGTCCTGTGACTAGAAGTTGGATATCCTCTGATGTGGGTTTGAGCAGCTGGTTGATCCGTCAGGGACGGATCATTAAGGTGAGAGGCCAGTCTAGCCTTTGGTGGATGGGAGCTGTCATACCTGAGCACCTGTCTGTTTTTCATTTATACTCACTTCACAGAGGATTATCTTTCACTCATGGACTTTACTCATGGACGTTTTCCAGACTTCTGTTCAATGAATGATCATGTGCTGTAAATCAGTTGATTATTTTATGTATATCGATCATCAAACTTCATTTTAGTGCTGCACTTTTTGTTATAATTATTCTATGCAAGGTTTTCTGAATCTTCCTTGAGTGCATAGCTGCTTTTGTGTCCTTGAAGGTTATGTTTGCGCTGAATATTTTTTTGTTTCTATAGCAAAATATAAACCCAGTGGTTATTAATTACCACTAAAAGATAGCTCTATCTGTTTCAAGAAATGATAAACATTTAATTTTGGTATGAAATGAAAGAAAGGTAGGTAGGTCTGGGCAGGAAGGGGTGAAAGTGCCCGGACTTGAGGAAGATTTTAAAATGTTTAAAATTACTTTTGCAATTACATTGACATTTTAGACCTTATATGAGATTTTATTGACTGGGTTTACTTATGCATTAAAGGATCCAGTCCTATGTATTTGTTTTATGCCTACAGACAGCCTGTAAGGCACTAAGGGCAATATAAAAAAGCGGAAAGATTTTGTAGCATCAGCAACCAACAAACAATATGAAATCCAAAAGCTAATCACGTGTTCCACATCGGGAGTTGTATATATGTTGGAATGTGAATGTGGATTGCATTATGTAGGCAGAACCTCCTGACCTCTTTATGTAAGAATAGGGGAACATAATAATATATAATGTTGCTACATATAATGTTTCCAAACACTTTACAATATTTCATAATTGTAACCCCAGAAGCCTCAAATTTTGGTGAATAGAAGAAGTTACCAAACATTTGAGGGGGGGGGGGCAATTTTATTCAACAGTTGAGCTGACATGAATCCCTTTGGATATATGAAACTAAAGAAGCACTGCCCACGCGTTTAAATGTTGAGTTCCACCTGAATTGTTTTATCCCCGATCCTTGATTAAGTATTTTCTATTATGTAAATTAGTTGTTAATGTGATGATTATACATTTTTGTGTCAAGGGTGGTTGCGAAAGCTAATTTTTAATTTATGAATGCTTTGCGTTGGACACAACTTTAATATTTAATAAAAATGTGCCATGAATGGTTGTGGACAAACCACAACATGGACCGAGTTGGGTGTCCCCGCATTACTGGTTTGTGTTTATCCTGTTAGTGAGTCCTGCTCCTGATTTTCTAGGTGATGGATTAGATGAGGGAGCAGTTTTGCCTCTTTCATATATCCAGCTCAGGTGCCCTATTGCCGAGCCGGAGCAGCACCCTGGTCACCATGACAAAGGACCACGTGAGGATGTGGCTCGTTCTAAGAATATGTTGATAGTGTGTGTATTTAAGACAGATGATGTACGTGTCTCCGTAACCACTGATTAAGTCCCACCCACTGGAACGATACATGTACAGGAGGCCAACGCTGCATCATCTGCAACCACCTTTCGCTTTTGTGGACTTTTACCACTTGTACGGAATATTGAATGCCTGTCTACCCGGCACTTGGTTACAGTGCCTTGTTTGTAAGTGTGTCTAATTTATTCTATTAAAATTGTGTGATACAGAGAGCACTCTATATCTCTTATTGCTTTTACATGGTATGATACATCTGGAGTTTGGGATATACCTGTCCAACTTGACTCCGAGTTCTAGTTCAGTTTGGAGCTGAATCAATTAGCAGCATTGGATTCCCAATGAGGCACCATCATCATATACCTTTAAGGTATACACCCTTTATATACCCTTTAAGGCAAAGTTTGTTTAAGTTTGTTTAACCTATCTGTTTATTCAGAGGTCCATTAAGTGAGGTGAGCAGCCCGTATTGTCGGTGGTGGAAACACTAACACTGATGCATTTATATGAGATCTTTTGAGCACACTTGCCACAATTGGGGACTCTTGTGCGTTGGATTCCTGCATGCCTTCTATGAACTTTATGCTTTTTCACCCTGATGAAGTCATACGATATGACGTAACGCGTAGGACGTTTCCGGATTGAACACTACACTGGAAACACAGTGAGGAGCGGTCCCTGACCGTTTGTGTACCTTATTGATTCACATTGCGTTATTTTATCTTACTCCATGTAAGCAGCCATTTGTCTTACTGTTTTAATAAATGTGAAGTTTTTAACTTATTACACTATGGAGGCATCTCTTTTCACCCCCACACATGACTGCACCTGAGCCATGATGACCAGCGGAGGGCACTGGAGACACTAAGTATTCAAACATACCCAGGAGGAATTCATCCTTATAGCCCGGTCTTTACCATACAGTTGAACCATTAGTAGTGTGGAGGAACGAAGGAGGGAATTAAGGAGGCCAGGAGGACTATCTATCGTAATAGATTCACCCACTGCTTATCTAAGTTGGGTCTAAGGTGAGAGTTCTGGGAGCACGGGGATCCTGCACATCCACTATTACCAGTTTGGAGGGTGCTGAGCTTTTGGAGCACTATTGGATTTCCATGCACTATAGACTTTTATGATATTTATTTATATTTATTTAGGTGAAGTATTATCATCATGTATTCCATGCATTAATATTGCACAAAGTATATATCTAATACAGAGGCTATTTTTATATTTTTATTTATCATTGATTCAGTTTTGAGTAGATTCACCAGCACTGTACCCAGCACACCTGTATGGGAGTTTTCTTTGAATGAATTGTTTATATATTGTTTAATTCATTCACCAGTCAGAGTGCGCAGTATCCATATTCATTCTGTACCTTGTAGTATTATTGTGTTCAATACTTGATATTGCAGCAACTGACTCACTATTACTCTACCATTTTTAGTAGCGCGAGGGTTTTATATACGTATATATGCTTTTTCATTACCTGAATTTATGCTCTTTATGTATTTAGGATATAGGATCATTATGCATTATGAACATCTATGAACTACTGTATGTTTTTAATTTATTTTATTACGATATTTGCACATTTGGTTATTAATGAATTGTTTTTAATAATTAGCATTGGTACTTTCAGCGCTGCACTAGTATGTTATCATTCTATGTATTTGTAAACCTTGATTTTGACAGTATTAAGATAACGAAAGGTGCTTATAAACATTGGATGACAGTCCCTTGGTCCAGCCATTGTTCATTATATTAAAAGACAATCTGATGGATCGGATGTAGTAAAATAACAAAACAAAAGGAGGGATAAATATATATGGAACACTAGGATTACAGGATCACATGAGTGTGCAAAAGTATGTGTACATAGCAAATGTACTGTATGTGTGTGTATAGCAAATACATGTCTGCATAGCAAATTTGACCATTGAATCTATCAAGCAAATTGTACACTGATATTCAATGTGCACCACATGGTCCTAGTTTGCTCTGTGCATTGAACATCCTAATTGAACATCCTAATAATGTTGGGGACACAAGTAATATGCAGTGTCCCTATGCGATTACAAGCCAATTGCACCCCTTGTTAAAATGAATTAAGACCTGTTTTAATAGTTAATAGGGTCTTTGTACTGGCAGTTTCTCGGCTCTCTTTTTGTCTGTTTCAGGCACCCCTTTGCTGTATTCAGTCAGGATTTCAGCTATCAATAGTTGCTATGCAGATCAACTATTTCTTTTTAACTATTTGATTGGCTATGGACTTTCTAAAGGAAAATCTGTCATCCAATCAGGATTCACACTTACGTTTAAATGTTTTTCTCCCTGGGTTGTTTGTTAGCAGTTGGACCTTCAATCAAGACAAGCTGTCCCACCCTCCCTTCCCTTTGTCACGGTTATCCTTTTTTGGTGATATTGTGGCCCACTACTGTGGGTGGACAGTGTGGTAAAGTACTTTAACCACTTCAGCCCGGAAGGATTTACCCCCTTCCTGACCAGGCCATTTTTTGTGATATGGCACTGCGTCGCTTTAACTGACAATTGCGCAGTCGTGCGACGTTGTACCAAAACAAAATTTACCTCCTTTTTTCCCACAAATAGAGATTTCTTTTGGTGGTATTTGATAACCTCTGTAGTTTTTCTTTTTTGCGCTGTAAACAAAAAAAGAGTGACAATTTTGAAAAAAAAAACCCATTGTTTTTTACCTTCTGCTATAATACATATCCAAAAAAAAAATTAAAAAAACAATTTATTCATCAGTTTAGGCCAATATAAATTCTTCTACATATTTATGGTAAAAAAAAATCACAATAAGCGTATATTGATTGGTTTGCACAAAAGTTATCACGCCTACAAACTATGGGATAGATTTAGGTATTTTTATTTTTTTTAATTACTGGTAATGACAGCGATCTGCGATTTTTAACGGGACAAATCTGATCCCAAATTACACTTTTTGGGAACCAGTGACATTATTACATTGATCGGTGCTATAAAAATGCACTGATCAATGTATAAATGACACTGGCAGGGAAGGAGTTAACACTAGGGGGCGATCAAGGGGTTAACTGTGTTCCCTGGGTGTGTTCTAACTGTAGGGGGGATAGGCTGCCTGGATCATCACAGAGATCACTGTTCCTGATCACTGGGAACAGCAAATCTCGGAGTTGTCCCCTGTCAGAATGGGGATACGCTTTGCTTACATAGGCAGATCCCCGTTCTGCCTCTGTATACCACGATCGCGGGCCGCCAGCGGACATCTAGTGTGCCCTCTATATCACATGCATGTATGAACGTACACCTACAGCAATTAGCGCTACCGAACCACCCTGCCACGGTATAACTGCGGTGGGTGGTCGGGAAGCGGTTAATGGATTGTTACATTCAGCTTGAGTCATTGTGACTGAGCTTTGTTATTTGATATTTATTCCAAAATAATTATTGGTTTGGTTATATATTTGGTTATATAGTTTAACCACTTGTCGACCCCGGGCAGTACATTTACTGTGGCAGATCACCTCGTACATGCACCTGTATGTTGCAGCTTTCTTCAGGGTCCGCTTGCACATGCGAGGATTTATGGCCAGGACCCGCTGATCGGCTCAGCGAACGACAGAACCTTGTGTTGGTAAACAACACAGAGCTCTCTTCATACAGCATCAATGTGCCATTTTTTTCTCCTTGTAAAGCAGAGAGTAAAATTTGACACATTGCTTATTAAAACAGCACGCAGTAAACACACTAAACATAGTTAGGCACACATTTAACCCCTTGATCACCCTAGATGTTAACCCCTCCCAGTTAATGTCATTAGTACAGTGACATTGTATATTTTTAGCACTAATCACTGTATTAGTGCCACTGGAGAACAAGGACGTGTGGTGAGGTCAGTGGACTAGCACTGGCTAGTATGGGAGCATGAACGTTAGAGCGTGAGCAATAATGAGCATTAGAGCGTGAGCAATAATTCTAGCACCAGACCTCCTCTGTAACTCTAAACATGTAACCTCTAAAAATATTTAAAGCGTTGTCTATGGAGATTCTGACGTACTGAAGTTTGGTATCTATTTACTCATCGTAACATCATCTTTCACATTATACAAAAAAATCAGGCTAACGTTACTGTTTTTTTTTTCATTCATGAAACAGTTTCTTTCCAAAAAAACACATTTGAAAAATTGCTGCGCAAATACTGTGTGACATAAAAAGTTGCAATGACCGCCATTTTATTCCTTAGGGTGCCTTCTAAACCAATATATATAATGTTTGGGGGTTCTGAGTAATCTTCTAGCAAAAAAATTATGATTTTTACATGTAGGAGAGAAGTGTCAGAAATGGCCAGTTTGGCGAGGGGTTAATTACCATAAGTAAGGAATATACAAATAATTATGATATATTGTTTTTAAGGTAATTTACTATATTTTCAAAAACTGTACTCAAGCAGGTGGCTTAACCTCCTTGAAGGTATTCCCGTTTTCACTGCAAATAGTGGTAACCCCGAGCCACCCTCGGGATTGCATCGCTGGATCGAGGCAATGTTACTTACCTTGTCCCCTGGATCCAGCGATGTCCCCCCACTGTGTCTGCGGGCTGTGTCCTCCGCCCGATGCCTCTGTGTGCCGGGCTCCATTCCCTGCGAGCGTAGCATCGCACGGGCACGGAGACCAGCGGCAAAATCAAAAAGTAAAACACACAGTAAACGTACAGTACACTGTGATCTGTAAGATTACATTACTGTATGAAATCATTTCACATCCCTTTTGTCCCTAGTGCTTTGCCCAGTGCCCTGCATGCACTTTTATATTATATATGTCATTCTTTCTGCCTGGAAACTTGAGAACGTCCATGGCAAAAAAAAGCATCCCTTTAAGTCAAAAGCGGTTTTTGGTCAGCTAGTAAACAGCGATAGTAAATAATCATTTGCAGAATTGAGTGATACTGATTTTTGGGGAAATTTATCATCAGACACTGAAAGTGACGACAGCAACAATTCTTCAACTGAGCAAATTTCTGTGTTTTTGACTAGATTACATTATTGAATACATTTCATTATTATATTATCATCTTTGATAATTATTTATAGTTATTTATTATATTATAATTTTTTTTTCATATATATTATAATTTATGATTTTGTGTTACAAACTTTATCATACCCGAGATGTCTACTAGACTCTTGTTTGGACAGATTTAGGTGAGTTATTCCTAAAAAATACAGGCCTACAATATGAAACGCCAAATTTCCATGCAAAATAATGGTACCGCTTTCAGCACCAAATATCTGAAATAATCATACCACCAGGAAGGTTAATGGACAAATTACTGAAGTTTGCAGTTATAACTTCAAACCAGTAATTTCACAGTAAATAGATAAATAATAAATGATTATCTTATAACATATAGCATAATAATATATGATTTAGCTTGTACCTTTTCAGCAGCAGCAGATTCTCATTCTCCCTCTTAACTGTATGAGAAAAACATGGGATTGTAGGTAAATCTTATACACATAAACCCATGTTTTTCCTTGTATTTAAGAGGGCGGGGCTGGAAGGCAGTATTTGTCTTTTAGACACATGCCCCCTTCTATGACACTGCAGTGAGGCGTGCCTCCACTGCAGCATTTTTATTGGACAGCTTAAACCAATGGTGCATTACCATTGGTCCAAGGCTCCGAGCTGCCCATTGAGCTCAGTGCCTCTGACAAGAAGTGAGGAGAGGCACCGTGAGCTCATCCTCTCAGCCTGCTGCAAACAGTGTCAGCTTGTATTTAGATAGTATGGCACAATCTCATTTCCATTTTAGTTATCCCTTCTATTGGAGTGAATAGAAGGCCCTGTACAGGGTTAAGTGTAAATTGAGACCCCACCATTCTACAGACAAAAGTACCTAGTCTCCTCCAGATAGGGGCAACATGTGGACACTCCCAAAAAGGTATATGAGGGATCCTGCAGATTTACAACCCCTAAAGCAGAGTGGAGAGGCCGTGGGAAAGATTTTGTGTATCCTAACTGGGGTGTAATACCACCTAGTTTGGAGCTTTAAAGTGGGATTCCCTGATATTGAGAGCCCTTGTGTTCTTCTTTAAGTTCTCAAAACAGGAGTTCCGATTCAGGGATCCCTTTTCTATCCCGTATTCCTCCTCCTACTTAGTTCTATAGGGCAACACACCTTGTACTATTTCATTATTGATATATGTATATATATCTGAAGTAAGCGCTTTACCTCTAGGATTGTTTAGATATATGTGCTCATAAAGAGAGGAGTTTAAAATGTTTGATTTGTAAGTAGTTAAAGATTTCTTTGTTTGGGGCATGAAATTTAGCTTGAAGGGATGGGAAGGAGATAAATTTGCCGTTTTCAATTAACTGTAGAGACAAGATTCCGGAAGTCATCCACCATAAGAAATCAGAGCGATTGAATACGCCCAGTGGAAATGTCGGGTCACCTATGATTGATGCCTGTGGAGGGGCTTGTGAGGTTATAGAAAATGTAGTTTTGTAATTGTTCCATAAATGGAGGGACTGGGCCACTATTGGGTTCAAATGCAACAGGTCCGACACTGAGACGCCCCCGTTGCAGGGGAGACCCGTCAAAAAAAAGGGTGAGATGGATTCAGCCTCAAACCAGACCCAAGGCACCTTGGAATCAGGTATGTGCCATTGCGTCATTTGGGTAAACCTAGAGGCTAAATAATAATGCCATAGATTAGGAGCGCCCAGTCCACCCCCATTAGAGGAAGAATATAACACTGTACGTGAAAATCTTGGGGGAGAATGGCCCACATTAAGTTATTTAGGTCCCTCTGTAAGGTTATCACAAAAGATTTAGTGAGTCTAAGTGGAATGACCCTAAACAAATAGAGAAGCTTCAGGAGGATTGTCATCTTTGCTGCAGTGATTCTATCCAAAAATTAGATTTTAAATGTGCTCCACTGCTTTAACAGCTGTCTAAATTTGGAGATCAATGGAGGGTAATTTTTAATAAATAAGGAATTTATATCAGGGGTAAGATGTATACCTAGGTATGGCAGGGAGGTAGGGGACCAATGAAGGTTAAATGATTCCTTTAGTATTTGGAACATGGTGTCAGGTATGTTGATTGGCATGCCGGTCAATTTCGAGAGGTTAATGGTGAGGCCAACAACTTTGAGAATTTATGTAATGTCTGGAGAAGGTTGGGAAGCGAAATGGTGGGATTAGTGATAAATAACAACATGTTATCTGCTTACATATTGACCTTGTACTGCGCTCTACCTTTCATATAACCTGAGATATCAGGATGCTGCAGTATGGCAATTGCTAGGGGTTCCATAGCCAACACGAATAATAGTGGAGAGAGCGGGCACCCCTATCTGGTGCCTCTGCCCACATTAACCACTACAGATCCGCGCTATAGCCGAAAATGGCTACATCAAGGACCTGAATTGCCGGGGACACGTCCATGGGCATCTGGCCCTTTGTGCGCTCCCCGCGGGCACTCGCAGCCAGCAGCGGCGCCTTTTCGTGCCTGTTGCACTCTGCGTGGGCATGCCCTTGGGTCAGGTGGACTTGATGTCCGCCGGTGACTCGCGATCGCCTAATAGAGAGGCAGAACGGGGAACCACCAATGTAAACACAGCGGTTCTCCGTTCTCTGAGGGGGGACATCACAGATCTACTGATCCCTGTCTTATCGGGGATCGGTGAGATCTGTTATGTCCCTGCCAGCCCAGCCCCCATACAGTTAGAACACAGTGAGGGAATACATTTAACCCCTTAATTAGCCCCTTAGTGTTAACCCCTTCCCTGCCAGTGACATTTATACAGTAGTCAGTTGCTATTTCAATTTCTGATCATAAATGTCAATGGTCCCAAAAAAGTGTCAAAAATGTCTGACATGTCCGCCGCAATATTGCAGCCCGGATAAAAATCGCAGATCGCCGCCATTACCAATAAAAAAAAAATAATACTAAAAATGCCATAAATCAATTCACAAACCAATCAATATATGCCGATTGCGATTTTTTTTACCAAAAATATGTAGAAGAATATATATCGGCCAAAACTGATGAATTTTTTTTTTTTGGATATTTATTATAGCAAGAAGTGAAAAAATATTGTTCTTTTTTCAAAGTTGTCACTCTATTTTTGTTTATAGCGCAAAAAATAAAAATTGCAGAGCTGATAAAATACCACCAAAAGAAATCTCTATTTGTGGGGAAAAAAAGACGTCAATTTTGTTTGGGTACAACATCGCATGACCGCGCAATTGTCAGTTAAAATGACCCAGTGCCGAAACGCAAAAAGTGCTCTGGTCTGGAAGACGGTAAATCCTCCCGGGGCTGAATTGGTTAAAGAAGTTTGAATTACTAACAGGTATGCGAATCCTGGTTTCAGGATTAGTATATAAGGTTTCAAAGGCATGAAAGAATTCCCCATGAATACCGAATCGCTTAAGGACATTAGCTAGATATTGCCTTATCACACTGTCAAATGCCTTGTGTACAGTGGGTACGAAAAGTATTCAGACCCCCTTAAATTTTTCACTCTTTGTTACATTGCAGCCATTTGCTAAAATCATTTAAGTTCATTTTTTTCCCTCATTAATGTACACACAGCACCCCATATGGATCCTCTGCCATTCCTCCTTGCAGATCCTCTCCAGTCCTGTCAGGTTGGATGGTAAACGTTGGTGGACAGCCATTTTTAGGTCTCTCCAGAGATGCTCAATTGGGTTTATAGAGGGATGCATAATAATCTCTGAAGTAATTTGCGATGTTGGATCGGGCTTGTCTTTTTTTGAGTTGGGATGCCAATAATTTGCCTGCCTTATTGGTATGAGAGTAATGTGTTAACTTCAGTCGATTGAAGTATATATCGTAGTCCTCTTTTAGTGCCTGCCGTAGTTCCTCATGGCTTGCATTGAGCTGTTGTAGGATGCTATTATTTGAGGAGTCAGTTGTTTTAGGCTTGGCTTCTAATTCAGCTATGTTTTTGTATATTTCAGAGATTGGTTTTGTTTTATTTTTTCGTTCCCTGGCAGCTATCTGAATTAATGCGCCTCTAGCAAAGGCCTTATGGGCACACCAAATTATTGTGGGAGAGCATTCCAAGTTATCATTTAATTGAAAGTATTCATCAAGTTTCTTGCTCATTTCTTCTCTGATTTGGGGGTGGGAGAGGAGATATGTATTATTATGCCATAAGGTGGTTTATCGTACCGCGCATGTGTCTTCTATGTTTATAGTGACCGGGGCGTGGTCTGACCAGGTTATATTCAAGATACTCGCTTTTACCACCTTTTGCAATGTGAATTTGTCAACTAAGAAAAAATCTAGTCTAGCATAGGTACCATGTACAGAGGAGTAATGCAAATAATCTCTCCCTGTGGTATTGCTGGTGCATTTCGGAGGGTCTGAGTTAGGAAAATGGGTCTCCTGTACACAAAGTATTTCACATTTTTGCTCCTACGCGGTGTTCCATGGTGTATTTCTTTTGCACGGGCTGTTAAGGCATCTGGCGTTAATAAATAGCAGTTTAAGGGACATTCCTGAGGTGTGCGTAGCTGCGCTGCCATCCAATGGGGCTAAGGTATAAGAGCAGATTGGATGCCATTGGACTCATGCTGTGGGATAGAATCAGGTCATGGACAGTTGTGTGTTTCTCTTGAATAGATGTAACTGGTAACATGAGATTTGCAAATAGAACGTTCATAACTTATATTAATCGGAAGAATTTGGGAATAACCCGCAAACAAAGTATGGGGAGTAAAAGTAACAGTTCAGCCTAACATCGGGTGTATAATGTAACAGCACTAGTGTTGAACTTACCAGACTGGGTGGTAAGGGTCAATCAGGCTTGTTACCCTGGGATAGACATGGGTATATCTTTCATTAACTGGTCCCTTCTTCAGGGGTTCATTTTTCCCTATTGCCCTGGGTGTAGTTGTTGCCTCCTTTGTTATGTAGAGGGGGGGGGTTCCTTGGGCTTCATCTGTGGAAAGGAGATTCCAGGTTCTCAGTAGCTCCAGGCCCTTTTCCAGGGAGTTTATGGAGTATGACTGGTTGTTTCTGTCCAACAGAAGCTTTGCTGGTAATCCCCATTTGTAGAGAATCCTGTGCTGCCATCGTAGCTTGTGATAAATCAGCAAATAGAGTGATGCCCGAGTAAGGATCAGGGAGGGTATGATTTTGTTTGGAGAAGTGCATAAGTTGATCCTTGACTTGGTAAAAATGGATCCTGGCTATGATGTCTCTGGGATTTCGCTCTGGAAGGTGAGGAGGCTTGGGCAGCCTATGTACCCTGTCAATGATCAGCTCGGCAGGAGTCAGGGCTGGTATTGCTTTAAGGATTAGTTGCTGGATAAAGGGACGGAGGTCTGCTGGCTTTACTGTCTCAAGGACCCCCGGGAACTTTACATTGTTCCTGCGGGCCCTCTCCTCAAGATCAGCGAGCTTGAGTTTAATGGATTGTATGTCACCCTCCACCTCAAAGTGAGCATCCACTAATTCATTGTGAGCCAGGGTAACCTCTCCCATTTTGTTTTCCACTGCGTCTATTCTTTGCTCTAGCTCCTCTATATCCTTATGTGTGGCTCTCGTGATATTTGAGATATCCTGTTGGATAGCCCCCTAAGTGTAAAGAGCATGTCTTTCATCCTTGCATCTGTAACAGGCAGGCCTGTGGTGGGGAATGCATCTAGCTGCTTAGTATAAGCTAGCGTGTGCTCCATCTCATCTCACTCAGTGCCTGGCTCATCCTGTGCCTCTCCTGGGGAGTTCAGTCTCCTCTTATGTTTGAGGGGACTGTTGGAGGCTGAGGTTTTTTGTGAGGTTTCCATAGTGGAGGACTCACCACTGTTCCCCCTGATGGAGCAGGCGCTGGGTGCCGCTGACAGAACGTGTCCTCCTTCGCCGGCGCTATCTTGAGCCTGCTTGTGCGGCGTGGAGGAGAAGAACTCCGTCAGTTTTTTGGGGCCCTCTCACTCCTTTCTCTTTCTCATGGGTGCCATCATAGTGTGCCTGGTCTTAGGTACTCGGGAAGCCGCGATTGTGCTGTGTGGGGTCGCTGTGGAACGCTGCAGTATACCTTAAGTGTCAGAGCATCTCCTTCACAGCTCCATCCGCTCCGGCCGCCGGCTGCCGGCTCCGCCCCCCCGATAATGTGCATTTAAACACAGCGGCATTTTATGAAATCAGTGGGCCTATGTGCAAGATCATAAGCTGGGCCCCATTGCTTTGATTAAAAAAAAATTGCAGCATGCTTAGTGCGTTGTGGCAAAGAGTGGGCATGGTTTTCATTGCGGCTGGAGTGTTGCTAGGATTGTAAAAGGTGTGTTTGGGAACCTCAAGTGGAGTAGTAATGCCACGTGCATAGCATGCAGCAGTGAATGATGACTGCAGCCAAATTGCATTGACAGTGGGAGGGGTTTAAAGGGCATGGTTAACTAAAACAAAGTTTTTTGTATTCATAAAATCCAGCACAATCATTTAAATAAAACAAATCTCTTCCATTATATATGATTTTTTGCACACTGAAAATAGTCAGAGAGCTAACATTTTATTGGAGCCTATCTTAAAGAAGGCCTTCATTAAAAGTGAGGGACTGCTTAGCAACCAGCTACTGTTAACACAATGAATGCTTTGGTGAGAAATCTGTAATATACAATATAGTTTATATAGTGTGGGAGTGAGAATGTCCTATCAGCCCCCCACTATCCTCAGTCTTCACAGTCCTCTCTCATCCTTAGGCTTCACAGCCCCCCCCATCCTCAGGCTTTACAGTCCCCCATCCTCAGGTTTCATAGTTTCCCCCAATCAGGCTTCACAGCACCCCCATCCTCAGTCTGCACAGTCCCACCCATTCTTAGGCTTCACAGCCCCAGCCATCCTCAGGCTTCACAGCCCCACTCATCCTCAGTCTTCACAGAGCCCTCCCCAACCTCAGTCTTCACAGCCCCCCCACCATCCTCAGTCTAAACAGCTCCAACCCTATCACCCTCAGTCTTCCCAGTCTCCCTCCAGCTTATCTGCACAGTTCCCCTCCTTCCCTAAATTCACAGACCTCACCAGGGTCAGGCACATCTCTCACAGGCACAGGAGATTTCTCTGTCCTGGGTTCCAGTGGATGATATCAGCACCCTGTCCCTCCTCCCCCAAAGAAGCAATACCCACCCGAGACATCCGCTCACAGCTGCAGCAAGAGGATCTGTGTGTGAGTGATAATCAAGTTCACACAGAATCCTCCAAGACAGGAGCCAGAGAGAGGGAAGTGACAGGCCCGGCTGCAGCACCTCAGGCTTCTATCATCCATGGGTGCAGAGTGAGTCAGAGCACAGATTAGGTCAACTTTTGTATTGGGGTCCAGAAGCTTCAGACTATGCCTCTGGATCTAAATATACATTTTTATTTGCAGAGAATAATTCAAAAAAGCTTAAATAGTCATTTATATAAAGTTATTAAAACATTATATAACTTTATTAAATTGACCATAGTGTTGCACCAATCTGTTGGGACTTTTCTTGTACTTTTCTGATCAAAGATTGGGTGTGCTTCAGCCAATTGAGCACTATTGCTGGACACAGTGTAGTTTGGGGTCACCCATGTGTTTTGAGCATATATGTTTTCTGTTGCCTCAGCGTATGTTTTTATCGCAAATAAATAGATCTATTTGCACAAGAGGTGTCTTTTAACCATCAAGCCTCTCTTAAACAAAGTGTGTCCAAGAAGTACCTATATAAGTTCCAACTGTGGCGATTTGAATTTTATCATTTCATCAAACTATCCAACATCTTGCAATATATGACTATAATGAGTTAGCTCCTCTGTGATTTTACAATTTCTGGAACTACAGTAATCAATTAACAATGTTGCAATTGGATGATGTGGAGATATTGAAGCACATGTAAGTAAGTTATAACAATACCTCTATATATAGACAAGATTAACACATAATTCATAATCCTTTTATATGAAGGTTCTTTGGAAAAAATTGATGACATTTGATCACAATGAGTGATTCTCAGCATGGATGCCTGGGACTATGGGGTTGATTTACTAAAACTGGAGAGTGCAAAACTTGGTGCAGCTCTGCACAGAAATCAATCAGCTTAAGGCTGGGTTCGCACTAGTCTGCTGTGAATTACAGCTCCAGTTTCCCTGCAAAGATAAAATGATTCATTCAGCGGTTCCTCTCCATTGTAGCTGCGGATCAGTTGACCTGGGAAAGGGGGGAGGTGTAGTAAGGAGGGAGAGAGCATTTGTGTTCAGAACGGAATACATCTGTGCATCAGATGCATTCCCATTGAAGATAATGTGCCTGCAATTTGCACCGCATTGCCTAGAAAGCTCATACGTTTTTGTGCAATGCAGAGTGCAGATGCATCGCACATATGTGAACCAGACCCAATGAAAATAACATGTTTTAAAATGTTCTATGAATTGGATGCGGCAATGCGCATATGTGTGAACCCAGCCTAAAGGTTTTTTGTCAAAGTTAAATTGAAGGAGCTATAGTTAGAATTTGATTGGCTACCATGTACAGCTGCACCAGATTGTGCACTCTCCAGTTTTAGCAAATCAACCCCTTTATATAGTTTTATCGATATATATTTAATACCATTCTCTTTAAATCAGTATATGTTTCGGATGCTTTGTAAGTTTGATGTGAGAACTGCATGAATTACTAACTTGCTGTTTTATTTGTCTGTTTGTCTGTTTTACCCTAAAGTTTTCTCTCAGATCATGGTTAATTTATATGAGTAATCAATAAAGGTGTATAATGCTTTAATAACTTTAGGTGGATGATTATATAAGTTTTTTTTAAATTATTCCCAAAATAGTATTTACTTGCATTCTCATATTTGTTTTGTTGAAATAAGTATATACTGATAGATCCATTTCCCATATATGAGGAGTTGTATAAAAATCCCTTGATAATACATGTTTGTTTGTAACAATAAAGGGTGAGTGGACAGCCAATGGGTTTCAGGGTTGTGTATATATTTAAGCATTCTGTACAAAATATTAAGATTCATTAAAGACAATGTAGTTTTAATTGCCTAAGTAAAGTAAATTATATACAACCTAAATCTGTTTTCAATCAGATTGTAAGTGAGCAAAATTGAAGTATAAGTCCCTATATTGCCTCCAGCTGTTGACATAATTTTTTTAAACTTTTAACTTTTTATAGGTAAGAGTGCTGGGATTCAATTTGATGTTCCCCTTCTTCCTTTCTTATTTATCTTACTTCAACTATTAGATCAATTTGGCATTCACATATCTCATTACCGATACATCTAAACCGCATTTGCTCCTGATGAGTGAAAATTATCCACAAAACGCGTAGAGATCTTATTTGATAAAGAGATAAGTGTTGCTCCAGGTAACTCAATACCCTGCTGCTTCAACCTCTATACCCAGGGAGTGGGTGTGGCACTGCCTGCAAACAGGTGCAGTGAAACAGAAAAAAACGGACTGGATGGCCGCACTCCTGTGCAACATCAAAGTGGTGTACCAGCTAAAGGACCAAAGAGTGCCACATCTGAAATTATAAAAGAAAAAGAGAACTCCCTCACTGGGTGGGACTTTATGGGCACAAATAGGTCATAAACGATGAATTATTAAAAAAGTAACAACGTTTATTTATACACAAATATCTAAAAGACATCAATAAAAGCAAGTACGTGGACAATTACATGACAAAAAAGTAAAACAAGCACCATTAGCGTCTAAAGCATTTCGGATATTGTCCTTCTTCAGAGGTGCTTTAATAGTGATAGCTTTACCACAAAAAAAGGTCTGAAAAGATCATAACAATCAAAAACAGTGCAAAACAGCAGTGTTGGGTGGTATGTATAAATAATGCCGCTGGCTTACCTCTCCCTGCTAGGAAAGAGGAAGGATATATAGGACAGACATTAAACACTCTTCATAAAGAACAGTGGTCTTGAGTCCCCAAATAATGGAGGATGAGCGCTGCCTATGGGCTATGGGGGTATGGGGATTGTTGCCTTCTGCAGCATACGGCAATGGGGGTCCCCTGCAAAGGGTCCGTGGTACCACCCAGAGGATGAAGGAGGAGGACAAGAGCAAGTCACAGAAAGTGAGAGGACAGCCCTCTCATGCTATGATGACTCCTGAAAAAATAAATAAAAATGAATGAATATTGGTACCTATGTATTAATAGATCATCTGAATAAACAATCCCACAAAGTCAAGGAATGTCTTGGACTCTATATGTTATAATATACCTGTCCTATAATAGATCAGAAGGAGTGTGTCCAGAGTGGGGAAGTAGATTGGAAACACAGGGACACAGCGATCCTCTGTGTAAAATAATGATAGATCACTAAGAGCAGAAAAGTGAAAGAGGAGTAAGTGGTGGAACACATCCAACCCATCAAACCAATGAATATGGTATTTATTGAGGGTATAGCTACCATCCTGTACTATGGAGGGGGCCTTACCTGCGATGTGTGATGGCCATATGCTCCACGCCAGTCTGCCGTCCTGGAATCAATGGCAGCAGGCGGCGTCCTTAAACAGAGTTAGATAGGGATAAGAAGCCAATCCTGTTCACTCAGCAGTTCTAGCTCTGATACAATTGTCAGCCTCCATCCAGAGGGTGCATCTCCCTCTGCACTCCTGTGCAATGACTTTATTCTTGGTCAAATTATAGCATACAGTGTACAGGTGAACCACAATAGACAGCTGACGTGTTTCGCACCAACAGGTGCTTAACCATAGCCAGTCTTTCTGTTTCAAAGCTCCTATTTGATGCTACATCATTGCAATCATATGTCCAACAACAGATTATTTATTTTAGAATTATGAACCATTTCTATATTTTCATGTTTATGCTGAACCTAAAAATCTTGGGTTACATATCAACCTTTATCATCTGATATGAATCATGTTAGAATACATGTACATATATGAATTATTAAAACTTTATATATTGATACTAAAGATATTTTGAATGTATTTTGCCATGAATTAAATGTATTTTCAATAAGTATCAAATAAACATGTTATTATTAGAGTTGAGCGAACACCTGGAAGTTCGGGTTCTGCTGGTCCGTCCGAACTTCGGGACAAAGTCCGGGTCCGGGTCCGGACGGAACCCGAACGATCGCACGGACAACGAACCCCATTGAAATCAATGGGGACCCGAACTTTTAGGCACAAAAATGGCTGTAGCAAAGTCCTGGAAAGCCCCAGAGGGCTGCAAAAGGAAGTAAAATGGGGGTAAGGGTAGGGCAAGTGCCCTACAAAAAAATGGGGACAGGGAAATAACTTTAAATATTTAAAAAAAAATAAAAACTTAAAAAATGCAAAAATGGAGGTGAATGTGGATCATCTTCAAACTGTGTCTGAAAAGTATTAATTAACGGTAGAAGCCATATAACTGTTCTAAAATCATCTTCAAACTAGGGCAAGTGCCCTACAAAAAATGGGGAGAGGGAAAATAAATTAAAATCAAATT